>CATNUY010000074.1:0-67000 GCA_951217065.1 Baccha elongata
GGACGACGGAGATGGTGGTGTATAGGACATACAGCCTGACAGCCTGGACGATCTGGACGGATTGTTTTCAACAGATAGGTACGTTAATAGTGTTAATAGAATATAGTATGATTGATTTTTTTTTTACATAGGTGGACGACGGAGATGGTGGTGTATAGGACATACAGCCTGACAGCCTGGACGATCTGGACGGATTGTTTTCAACAGATAGGTACGTTAATAGTGTTAATAGAATATAGTATGATTGATTTTTTTTTTACATAGGTGGACGACGGAGATGGTGGTGTATAGGACATACAGCCTGACAGCCTGGACGATCTGGACGGATTGTTTTCAACAGATAGGTACGTTAATAGTGTTAATAGAATATAGTATGATTGATTTTTTTTTTACATAGGTGGACGACGGAGATGGTGGTGTATAGGACATACAGCCTGACAGCCTGGACGATCTGGACGGATTGTTTTCAACAGATAGGTACGTTAATAGTGTTAATAGAATATAGTATGATTGATTTTTTTTTTACATAGGTGGACGACGGAGATGGTGGTGTATAGGACATACAGCCTGACAGCCTGGACGATCTGGACGGATTGTTTTCAACAGATAGGTACGTTAATAGTGTTAATAGAATATAGTATGATTGATTTTTTTTTTACATAGGTGGACGACGGAGATGGTGGTGTATAGGACATACAGCCTGACAGCCTGGACGATCTGGACGGATTGTTTTCAACAGATAGGTACGTTAATAGTGTTAATAGAATATAGTATGATTGATTTTTTTTTTACATAGGTGGACGACGGAGATGGTGGTGTATAGGACATACAGCCTGACAGCCTGGACGATCTGGACGGATTGTTTTCAACAGATAGGTACGTTAATAGTGTTAATAGAATATAGTATGATTGATTTTTTTTTTACATAGGTGGACGACGGAGATGGTGGTGTATAGGACATACAGCCTGACAGCCTGGACGATCTGGACGGATTGTTTTCAACAGATAGGTACGTTAATAGTGTTAATAGAATATAGTATGATTGATTTTTTTTTTACATAGGTGGACGACGGAGATGGTGGTGTATAGGACATACAGCCTGACAGCCTGGACGATCTGGACGGATTGTTTTCAACAGATAGGTACGTTAATAGTGTTAATAGAATATAGTATGATTGATTTTTTTTTTACATAGGTGGACGACGGAGATGGTGGTGTATAGGACATACAGCCTGACAGCCTGGACGATCTGGACGGATTGTTTTCAACAGATAGGTACGTTAATAGTGTTAATAGAATATAGTATGATTGATTTTTTTTTTACATAGGTGGACGACGGAGATGGTGGTGTATAGGACATACAGCCTGACAGCCTGGACGATCTGGACGGATTGTTTTCAACAGATAGGTACGTTAATAGTGTTAATAGAATATAGTATGATTGATTTTTTTTTACATAGGTGGACGACGGAGATGGTGGTGTATAGGACATACAGCCTGACAGCCTGGACGATCTGGACGGATTGTTTTCAACAGATAGGTACGTTAATAGTGTTAATAGAATATAGTATGATTGATTTTTTTTTTACATAGGTGGACGACGGAGATGGTGGTGTATAGGACATACAGCCTGACAGCCTGGACGATCTGGACGGATTGTTTTCAACAGATAGGTACGTTAATAGTGTTAATAGAATATAGTATGATTGATTTTTTTTTTACATAGGTGGACGACGGAGATGGTGGTGTATAGGACATACAGCCTGACAGCCTGGACGATCTGGACGGATTGTTTTCAACAGATAGGTACGTTAATAGTGTTAATAGAATATAGTATGATTGATTTTTTTTTTTACATAGGTGGACGACGGAGATGGTGGTGTATAGGACATACAGCCTGACAGCCTGGACGATCTGGACGGATTGTTTTCAACAGATAGGTACGTTAATAGTGTTAATAGAATATAGTATGATTGATTTTTTTTTTACATAGGTGGACGACGGAGATGGTGGTGTATAGGACATACAGCCTGACAGCCTGGACGATCTGGACGGATTGTTTTCAACAGATAGGTACGTTAATAGTGTTAATAGAATATAGTATGATTGATTTTTTTTTTACATAGGTGGACGACGGAGATGGTGGTGTATAGGACATACAGCCTGACAGCCTGGACGATCTGGACGGATTGTTTTCAACAGATAGGTACGTTAATAGTGTTAATAGAATATAGTATGATTGATTTTTTTTTTTACATAGGTGGACGACGGAGATGGTGGTGTATAGGACATACAGCCTGACAGCCTGGACGATCTGGACGGATTGTTTTCAACAGATAGGTACGTTAATAGTGTTAATAGAATATAGTATGATTGATTTTTTTTTTACATAGGTGGACGACGGAGATGGTGGTGTATAGGACATACAGCCTGACAGCCTGGACGATCTGGACGGATTGTTTTCAACAGATAGGTACGTTAATAGTGTTAATAGAATATAGTATGATTGATTTTTTTTTTACATAGGTGGACGACGGAGATGGTGGTGTATAGGACATACAGCCTGACAGCCTGGACGATCTGGACGGATTGTTTTCAACAGATAGGTACGTTAATAGTGTTAATAGAATATAGTATGATTGATTTTTTTTTTACATAGGTGGACGACGGAGATGGTGGTGTATAGGACATACAGCCTGACAGCCTGGACGATCTGGACGGATTGTTTTCAACAGATAGGTACGTTAATAGTGTTAATAGAATATAGTATGATTGATTTTTTTTTTACATAGGTGGACGACGGAGATGGTGGTGTATAGGACATACAGCCTGACAGCCTGGACGATCTGGACGGATTGTTTTCAACAGATAGGTACGTTAATAGTGTTAATAGAATATAGTATGATTGATTTTTTTTTTACATAGGTGGACGACGGAGATGGTGGTGTATAGGACATACAGCCTGACAGCCTGGACGATCTGGACGGATTGTTTTCAACAGATAGGTACGTTAATAGTGTTAATAGAATATAGTATGATTGATTTTTTTTTTACATAGGTGGACGACGGAGATGGTGGTGTATAGGACATACAGCCTGACAGCCTGGACGATCTGGACGGATTGTTTTCAACAGATAGGTACGTTAATAGTGTTAATAGAATATAGTATGATTGATTTTTTTTTTACATAGGTGGACGACGGAGATGGTGGTGTATAGGACATACAGCCTGACAGCCTGGACGATCTGGACGGATTGTTTTCAACAGATAGGTACGTTAATAGTGTTAATAGAATATAGTATGATTGATTTTTTTTTTACATAGGTGGACGACGGAGATGGTGGTGTATAGGACATACAGCCTGACAGCCTGGACGATCTGGACGGATTGTTTTCAACAGATAGGTACGTTAATAGTGTTAATAGAATATAGTATGATTGATTTTTTTTTTTACATAGGTGGACGACGGAGATGGTGGTGTA
Organism: Baccha elongata; assembly: GCA_951217065.1. Lineage (NCBI taxonomy): Eukaryota > Metazoa > Arthropoda > Insecta > Diptera > Syrphidae > Baccha > Baccha elongata. The sequence goes on from CATNUY010000074.1 coordinate 3,483, forward strand.
TAGGACATACAGCCTGACAGCCTGGACGATCTGGACGGATTGTTTTCAACAGATAGGTACGTTAATAGTGTTAATAGAATATAGTATGATTGATTTTTTTTTTACATAGGTGGACGACGGAGATGGTGGTGTATAGGACATACAGCCTGACAGCCTGGACGATCTGGACGGATTGTTTTCAACAGATAGGTACGTTAATAGTGTTAATAGAATATAGTATGATTGATTTTTTTTTTACATAGGTGGACGACGGAGATGGTGGTGTATAGGACATACAGCCTGACAGCCTGGACGATCTGGACGGATTGTTTTCAACAGATAGGTACGTTAATAGTGTTAATAGAATATAGTATGATTGATTTTTTTTTTACATAGGTGGACGACGGAGATGGTGGTGTATAGGACATACAGCCTGACAGCCTGGACGATCTGGACGGATTGTTTTCAACAGATAGGTACGTTAATAGTGTTAATAGAATATAGTATGATTGATTTTTTTTTTACATAGGTGGACGACGGAGATGGTGGTGTATAGGACATACAGCCTGACAGCCTGGACGATCTGGACGGATTGTTTTCAACAGATAGGTACGTTAATAGTGTTAATAGAATATAGTATGATTGATTTTTTTTTTACATAGGTGGACGACGGAGATGGTGGTGTATAGGACATACAGCCTGACAGCCTGGACGATCTGGACGGATTGTTTTCAACAGATAGGTACGTTAATAGTGTTAATAGAATATAGTATGATTGATTTTTTTTTTACATAGGTGGACGACGGAGATGGTGGTGTATAGGACATACAGCCTGACAGCCTGGACGATCTGGACGGATTGTTTTCAACAGATAGGTACGTTAATAGTGTTAATAGAATATAGTATGATTGATTTTTTTTTTACATAGGTGGACGACGGAGATGGTGGTGTATAGGACATACAGCCTGACAGCCTGGACGATCTGGACGGATTGTTTTCAACAGATAGGTACGTTAATAGTGTTAATAGAATATAGTATGATTGATTTTTTTTTTACATAGGTGGACGACGGAGATGGTGGTGTATAGGACATACAGCCTGACAGCCTGGACGATCTGGACGGATTGTTTTCAACAGATAGGTACGTTAATAGTGTTAATAGAATATAGTATGATTGATTTTTTTTTTACATAGGTGGACGACGGAGATGGTGGTGTATAGGACATACAGCCTGACAGCCTGGACGATCTGGACGGATTGTTTTCAACAGATAGGTACGTTAATAGTGTTAATAGAATATAGTATGATTGATTTTTTTTTTACATAGGTGGACGACGGAGATGGTGGTGTATAGGACATACAGCCTGACAGCCTGGACGATCTGGACGGATTGTTTTCAACAGATAGGTACGTTAATAGTGTTAATAGAATATAGTATGATTGATTTTTTTTTTACATAGGTGGACGACGGAGATGGTGGTGTATAGGACATACAGCCTGACAGCCTGGACGATCTGGACGGATTGTTTTCAACAGATAGGTACGTTAATAGTGTTAATAGAATATAGTATGATTGATTTTTTTTTTACATAGGTGGACGACGGAGATGGTGGTGTATAGGACATACAGCCTGACAGCCTGGACGATCTGGACGGATTGTTTTCAACAGATAGGTACGTTAATAGTGTTAATAGAATATAGTATGATTGATTTTTTTTTTACATAGGTGGACGACGGAGATGGTGGTGTATAGGACATACAGCCTGACAGCCTGGACGATCTGGACGGATTGTTTTCAACAGATAGGTACGTTAATAGTGTTAATAGAATATAGTATGATTGATTTTTTTTTTACATAGGTGGACGACGGAGATGGTGGTGTATAGGACATACAGCCTGACAGCCTGGACGATCTGGACGGATTGTTTTCAACAGATAGGTACGTTAATAGTGTTAATAGAATATAGTATGATTGATTTTTTTTTTACATAGGTGGACGACGGAGATGGTGGTGTATAGGACATACAGCCTGACAGCCTGGACGATCTGGACGGATTGTTTTCAACAGATAGGTACGTTAATAGTGTTAATAGAATATAGTATGATTGATTTTTTTTTTACATAGGTGGACGACGGAGATGGTGGTGTATAGGACATACAGCCTGACAGCCTGGACGATCTGGACGGATTGTTTTCAACAGATAGGTACGTTAATAGTGTTAATAGAATATAGTATGATTGATTTTTTTTTTACATAGGTGGACGACGGAGATGGTGGTGTATAGGACATACAGCCTGACAGCCTGGACGATCTGGACGGATTGTTTTCAACAGATAGGTACGTTAATAGTGTTAATAGAATATAGTATGATTGATTTTTTTTTTTACATAGGTGGACGACGGAGATGGTGGTGTATAGGACATACAGCCTGACAGCCTGGACGATCTGGACGGATTGTTTTCAACAGATAGGTACGTTAATAGTGTTAATAGAATATAGTATGATTGATTTTTTTTTTACATAGGTGGACGACGGAGATGGTGGTGTATAGGACATACAGCCTGACAGCCTGGACGATCTGGACGGATTGTTTTCAACAGATAGGTACGTTAATAGTGTTAATAGAATATAGTATGATTGATTTTTTTTTTACATAGGTGGACGACGGAGATGGTGGTGTATAGGACATACAGCCTGACAGCCTGGACGATCTGGACGGATTGTTTTCAACAGATAGGTACGTTAATAGTGTTAATAGAATATAGTATGATTGATTTTTTTTTTACATAGGTGGACGACGGAGATGGTGGTGTATAGGACATACAGCCTGACAGCCTGGACGATCTGGACGGATTGTTTTCAACAGATAGGTACGTTAATAGTGTTAATAGAATATAGTATGATTGATTTTTTTTTTACATAGGTGGACGACGGAGATGGTGGTGTATAGGACATACAGCCTGACAGCCTGGACGATCTGGACGGATTGTTTTCAACAGATAGGTACGTTAATAGTGTTAATAGAATATAGTATGATTGATTTTTTTTTTACATAGGTGGACGACGGAGATGGTGGTGTATAGGACATACAGCCTGACAGCCTGGACGATCTGGACGGATTGTTTTCAACAGATAGGTACGTTAATAGTGTTAATAGAATATAGTATGATTGATTTTTTTTTTACATAGGTGGACGACGGAGATGGTGGTGTATAGGACATACAGCCTGACAGCCTGGACGATCTGGACGGATTGTTTTCAACAGATAGGTACGTTAATAGTGTTAATAGAATATAGTATGATTGATTTTTTTTTTACATAGGTGGACGACGGAGATGGTGGTGTATAGGACATACAGCCTGACAGCCTGGACGATCTGGACGGATTGTTTTCAACAGATAGGTACGTTAATAGTGTTAATAGAATATAGTATGATTGATTTTTTTTTTACATAGGTGGACGACGGAGATGGTGGTGTATAGGACATACAGCCTGACAGCCTGGACGATCTGGACGGATTGTTTTCAACAGATAGGTACGTTAATAGTGTTAATAGAATATAGTATGATTGATTTTTTTTTTTACATAGGTGGACGACGGAGATGGTGGTGTATAGGACATACAGCCTGACAGCCTGGACGATCTGGACGGATTGTTTTCAACAGATAGGTACGTTAATAGTGTTAATAGAATATAGTATGATTGATTTTTTTTTTACATAGGTGGACGACGGAGATGGTGGTGTATAGGACATACAGCCTGACAGCCTGGACGATCTGGACGGATTGTTTTCAACAGATAGGTACGTTAATAGTGTTAATAGAATATAGTATGATTGATTTTTTTTTTACATAGGTGGACGACGGAGATGGTGGTGTATAGGACATACAGCCTGACAGCCTGGACGATCTGGACGGATTGTTTTCAACAGATAGGTACGTTAATAGTGTTAATAGAATATAGTATGATTGATTTTTTTTTTACATAGGTGGACGACGGAGATGGTGGTGTATAGGACATACAGCCTGACAGCCTGGACGATCTGGACGGATTGTTTTCAACAGATAGGTACGTTAATAGTGTTAATAGAATATAGTATGATTGATTTTTTTTTTACATAGGTGGACGACGGAGATGGTGGTGTATAGGACATACAGCCTGACAGCCTGGACGATCTGGACGGATTGTTTTCAACAGATAGGTACGTTAATAGTGTTAATAGAATATAGTATGATTGATTTTTTTTTTACATAGGTGGACGACGGAGATGGTGGTGTATAGGACATACAGCCTGACAGCCTGGACGATCTGGACGGATTGTTTTCAACAGATAGGTACGTTAATAGTGTTAATAGAATATAGTATGATTGATTTTTTTTTTACATAGGTGGACGACGGAGATGGTGGTGTATAGGACATACAGCCTGACAGCCTGGACGATCTGGACGGATTGTTTTCAACAGATAGGTACGTTAATAGTGTTAATAGAATATAGTATGATTGATTTTTTTTTTACATAGGTGGACGACGGAGATGGTGGTGTATAGGACATACAGCCTGACAGCCTGGACGATCTGGACGGATTGTTTTCAACAGATAGGTACGTTAATAGTGTTAATAGAATATAGTATGATTGATTTTTTTTTTACATAGGTGGACGACGGAGATGGTGGTGTATAGGACATACAGCCTGACAGCCTGGACGATCTGGACGGATTGTTTTCAACAGATAGGTACGTTAATAGTGTTAATAGAATATAGTATGATTGATTTTTTTTTTACATAGGTGGACGACGGAGATGGTGGTGTATAGGACATACAGCCTGACAGCCTGGACGATCTGGACGGATTGTTTTCAACAGATAGGTACGTTAATAGTGTTAATAGAATATAGTATGATTGATTTTTTTTTTACATAGGTGGACGACGGAGATGGTGGTGTATAGGACATACAGCCTGACAGCCTGGACGATCTGGACGGATTGTTTTCAACAGATAGGTACGTTAATAGTGTTAATAGAATATAGTATGATTGATTTTTTTTTTACATAGGTGGACGACGGAGATGGTGGTGTATAGGACATACAGCCTGACAGCCTGGACGATCTGGACGGATTGTTTTCAACAGATAGGTACGTTAATAGTGTTAATAGAATATAGTATGATTGATTTTTTTTTTACATAGGTGGACGACGGAGATGGTGGTGTATAGGACATACAGCCTGACAGCCTGGACGATCTGGACGGATTGTTTTCAACAGATAGGTACGTTAATAGTGTTAATAGAATATAGTATGATTGATTTTTTTTTTACATAGGTGGACGACGGAGATGGTGGTGTATAGGACATACAGCCTGACAGCCTGGACGATCTGGACGGATTGTTTTCAACAGATAGGTACGTTAATAGTGTTAATAGAATATAGTATGATTGATTTTTTTTTTACATAGGTGGACGACGGAGATGGTGGTGTATAGGACATACAGCCTGACAGCCTGGACGATCTGGACGGATTGTTTTCAACAGATAGGTACGTTAATAGTGTTAATAGAATATAGTATGATTGATTTTTTTTTTTACATAGGTGGACGACGGAGATGGTGGTGTATAGGACATACAGCCTGACAGCCTGGACGATCTGGACGGATTGTTTTCAACAGATAGGTACGTTAATAGTGTTAATAGAATATAGTATGATTGATTTTTTTTTTACATAGGTGGACGACGGAGATGGTGGTGTATAGGACATACAGCCTGACAGCCTGGACGATCTGGACGGATTGTTTTCAACAGATAGGTACGTTAATAGTGTTAATAGAATATAGTATGATTGATTTTTTTTTTACATAGGTGGACGACGGAGATGGTGGTGTATAGGACATACAGCCTGACAGCCTGGACGATCTGGACGGATTGTTTTCAACAGATAGGTACGTTAATAGTGTTAATAGAATATAGTATGATTGATTTTTTTTTTACATAGGTGGACGGACGGAGATGGTGGTGTATAGGACATACAGCCTGACAGCCTGGACGATCTGGACGGATTGTTTTCAACAGATAGGTACGTTAATAGTGTTAATAGAATATAGTATGATTGATTTTTTTTTTACATAGGTGGACGACGGAGATGGTGGTGTATAGGACATACAGCCTGACAGCCTGGACGATCTGGACGGATTGTTTTCAACAGATAGGTACGTTAATAGTGTTAATAGAATATAGTATGATTGATTTTTTTTTTACATAGGTGGACGACGGAGATGGTGGTGTATAGGACATACAGCCTGACAGCCTGGACGATCTGGACGGATTGTTTTCAACAGATAGGTACGTTAATAGTGTTAATAGAATATAGTATGATTGATTTTTTTTTTACATAGGTGGACGACGGAGATGGTGGTGTATAGGACATACAGCCTGACAGCCTGGACGATCTGGACGGATTGTTTTCAACAGATAGGTACGTTAATAGTGTTAATAGAATATAGTATGATTGATTTTTTTTTTACATAGGTGGACGACGGAGATGATGGTGTATAGGACATACAGCCTGACAGCCTGGACGATCTGGACGGATTGTTTTCAACAGATAGGTACGTTAATAGTGTTAATAGAATATAGTATGATTGATTTTTTTTTTACATAGGTGGACGACGGAGATGGTGGTGTATAGGACATACAGCCTGACAGCCTGGACGATCTGGACGGATTGTTTTCAACAGATAGGTACGTTAATAGTGTTAATAGAATATAGTATGATTGATTTTTTTTTTACATAGGTGGACGACGGAGATGGTGGTGTATAGGACATACAGCCTGACAGCCTGGACGATCTGGACGGATTGTTTTCAACAGATAGGTACGTTAATAGTGTTAATAGAATATAGTATGATTGATTTTTTTTTTTACATAGGTGGACGACGGAGATGGTGGTGTATAGGACATACAGCCTGACAGCCTGGACGATCTGGACGGATTGTTTTCAACAGATAGGTACGTTAATAGTGTTAATAGAATATAGTATGATTGATTTTTTTTTTACATAGGTGGACGACGGAGATGGTGGTGTATAGGACATACAGCCTGACAGCCTGGACGATCTGGACGGATTGTTTTCAACAGATAGGTACGTTAATAGTGTTAATAGAATATAGTATGATTGATTTTTTTTTTTACATAGGTGGACGACGGAGATGGTGGTGTATAGGACATACAGCCTGACAGCCTGGACGATCTGGACGGATTGTTTTCAACAGATAGGTACGTTAATAGTGTTAATAGAATATAGTATGATTGATTTTTTTTTTACATAGGTGGACGACGGAGATGGTGGTGTATAGGACATACAGCCTGACAGCCTGGACGATCTGGACGGATTGTTTTCAACAGATAGGTACGTTAATAGTGTTAATAGAATATAGTAGATTGATTTTTTTTTTTACATAGGTGGACGACGGAGATGGTGGTGTATAGGACATACAGCCTGACAGCCTGGACGATCTGGACGGATTGTTTTCAACAGATAGGTACGTTAATAGTGTTAATAGAATATAGTATGATTGATTTTTTTTTTACATAGGTGGACGACGGAGATGGTGGTGTATAGGACATACAGCCTGACAGCCTGGACGATCTGGACGGATTGTTTTCAACAGATAGGTACGTTAATAGTGTTAATAGAATATAGTATGATTGATTTTTTTTTTACATAGGTGGACGACGGAGATGGTGGTGTATAGGACATACAGCCTGACAGCCTGGACGATCTGGACGGATTGTTTTCAACAGATAGGTACGTTAATAGTGTTAATAGAATATAGTATGATTGATTTTTTTTTTACATAGGTGGACGACGGAGATGGTGGTGTATAGGACATACAGCCTGACAGCCTGGACGATCTGGACGGATTGTTTTCAACAGATAGGTACGTTAATAGTGTTAATAGAATATAGTATGATTGATTTTTTTTTTACATAGGTGGACGACGGAGATGGTGGTGTATAGGACATACAGCCTGACAGCCTGGACGATCTGGACGGATTGTTTTCAACAGATAGGTACGTTAATAGTGTTAATAGAATATAGTATGATTGATTTTTTTTTTACATAGGTGGACGACGGAGATGATGGTGTATAGGACATACAGCCTGACAGCCTGGACGATCTGGACGGATTGTTTTCAACAGATAGGTACGTTAATAGTGTTAATAGAATATAGTATGATTGATTTTTTTTTTACATAGGTGGACGACGGAGATGGTGGTGTATAGGACATACAGCCTGACAGCCTGGACGATCTGGACGGATTGTTTTCAACAGATAGGTACGTTAATAGTGTTAATAGAATATAGTATGATTGATTTTTTTTTTACATAGGTGGACGACGGAGATGGTGGTGTATAGGACATACAGCCTGACAGCCTGGACGATCTGGACGGATTGTTTTCAACAGATAGGTACGTTAATAGTGTTAATAGAATATAGTATGATTGATTTTTTTTTTTACATAGGTGGACGACGGAGATGGTGGTGTATAGGACATACAGCCTGACAGCCTGGACGATCTGGACGGATTGTTTTCAACAGATAGGTACGTTAATAGTGTTAATAGAATATAGTATGATTGATTTTTTTTTTACATAGGTGGACGACGGAGATGGTGGTGTATAGGACATACAGCCTGACAGCCTGGACGATCTGGACGGATTGTTTTCAACAGATAGGTACGTTAATAGTGTTAATAGAATATAGTATGATTGATTTTTTTTTTTACATAGGTGGACGACGGAGATGGTGGTGTATAGGACATACAGCCTGACAGCCTGGACGATCTGGACGGATTGTTTTCAACAGATAGGTACGTTAATAGTGTTAATAGAATATAGTATGATTGATTTTTTTTTTACATAGGTGGACGACGGAGATGGTGGTGTATAGGACATACAGCCTGACAGCCTGGACGATCTGGACGGATTGTTTTCAACAGATAGGTACGTTAATAGTGTTAATAGAATATAGTATGATTGATTTTTTTTTTACATAGGTGGACGACGGAGATGGTGGTGTATAGGACATACAGCCTGACAGCCTGGACGATCTGGACGGATTGTTTTCAACAGATAGGTACGTTAATAGTGTTAATAGAATATAGTATGATTGATTTTTTTTTTACATAGGTGGACGACGGAGATGGTGGTGTATAGGACATACAGCCTGACAGCCTGGACGATCTGGACGGATTGTTTTCAACAGATAGGTACGTTAATAGTGTTAATAGAATATAGTATGATTGATTTTTTTTTTTACATAGGTGGACGACGGAGATGGTGGTGTATAGGACATACAGCCTGACAGCCTGGACGATCTGGACGGATTGTTTTCAACAGATAGGTACGTTAATAGTGTTAATAGAATATAGTATGATTGATTTTTTTTTTACATAGGTGGACGACGGAGATGGTGGTGTATAGGACATACAGCCTGACAGCCTGGACGATCTGGACGGATTGTTTTCAACAGATAGGTACGTTAATAGTGTTAATAGAATATAGTATGATTGATTTTTTTTTTTACATAGGTGGACGACGGAGATGGTGGTGTATAGGACATACAGCCTGACAGCCTGGACGATCTGGACGGATTGTTTTCAACAGATAGGTACGTTAATAGTGTTAATAGAATATAGTATGATTGATTTTTTTTTTACATAGGTGGACGACGGAGATGGTGGTGTATAGGACATACAGCCTGACAGCCTGGACGATCTGGACGGATTGTTTTCAACAGATAGGTACGTTAATAGTGTTAATAGAATATAGTATGATTGATTTTTTTTTTTACATAGGTGGACGACGGAGATGGTGGTGTATAGGACATACAGCCTGACAGCCTGGACGATCTGGACGGATTGTTTTCAACAGATAGGTACGTTAATAGTGTTAATAGAATATAGTATGATTGATTTTTTTTTTACATAGGTGGACGACGGAGATGGTGGTGTATAGGACATACAGCCTGACAGCCTGGACGATCTGGACGGATTGTTTTCAACAGATAGGTACGTTAATAGTGTTAATAGAATATAGTATGATTGATTTTTTTTTTACATAGGTGGACGACGGAGATGGTGGTGTATAGGACATACAGCCTGACAGCCTGGACGATCTGGACGGATTGTTTTCAACAGATAGGTACGTTAATAGTGTTAATAGAATATAGTATGATTGATTTTTTTTTTACATAGGTGGACGACGGAGATGGTGGTGTATAGGACATACAGCCTGACAGCCTGGACGATCTGGACGGATTGTTTTCAACAGATAGGTACGTTAATAGTGTTAATAGAATATAGTATGATTGATTTTTTTTTTTACATAGGTGGACGACGGAGATGGTGGTGTATAGGACATACAGCCTGACAGCCTGGACGATCTGGACGGATTGTTTTCAACAGATAGGTACGTTAATAGTGTTAATAGAATATAGTATGATTGATTTTTTTTTTACATAGGTGGACGACGGAGATGGTGGTGTATAGGACATACAGCCTGACAGCCTGGACGATCTGGACGGATTGTTTTCAACAGATAGGTACGTTAATAGTGTTAATAGAATATAGTATGATTGATTTTTTTTTTTACATAGGTGGACGACGGAGATGGTGGTGTATAGGACATACAGCCTGACAGCCTGGACGATCTGGACGGATTGTTTTCAACAGATAGGTACGTTAATAGTGTTAATAGAATATAGTATGATTGATTTTTTTTTTACATAGGTGGACGACGGAGATGGTGGTGTATAGGACATACAGCCTGACAGCCTGGACGATCTGGACGGATTGTTTTCAACAGATAGGTACGTTAATAGTGTTAATAGAATATAGTATGATTGATTTTTTTTTTACATAGGTGGACGACGGAGATGGTGGTGTATAGGACATACAGCCTGACAGCCTGGACGATCTGGACGGATTGTTTTCAACAGATAGGTACGTTAATAGTGTTAATAGAATATAGTATGATTGATTTTTTTTTTACATAGGTGGACGACGGAGATGGTGGTGTATAGGACATACAGCCTGACAGCCTGGACGATCTGGACGGATTGTTTTCAACAGATAGGTACGTTAATAGTGTTAATAGAATATAGTATGATTGATTTTTTTTTTACATAGGTGGACGACGGAGATGGTGGTGTATAGGACATACAGCCTGACAGCCTGGACGATCTGGACGGATTGTTTTCAACAGATAGGTACGTTAATAGTGTTAATAGAATATAGTATGATTGATTTTTTTTTTACATAGGTGGACGACGGAGATGATGGTGTATAGGACATACAGCCTGACAGCCTGGACGATCTGGACGGATTGTTTTCAACAGATAGGTACGTTAATAGTGTTAATAGAATATAGTATGATTGATTTTTTTTTTTACATAGGTGGACGACGGAGATGGTGGTGTATAGGACATACAGCCTGACAGCCTGGACGATCTGGACGGATTGTTTTCAACAGATAGGTACGTTAATAGTGTTAATAGAATATAGTATGATTGATTTTTTTTTTACATAGGTGGACGACGGAGATGGTGGTGTATAGGACATACAGCCTGACAGCCTGGACGATCTGGACGGATTGTTTTCAACAGATAGGTACGTTAATAGTGTTAATAGAATATAGTATGATTGATTTTTTTTTTACATAGGTGGACGACGGAGATGGTGGTGTATAGGACATACAGCCTGACAGCCTGGACGATCTGGACGGATTGTTTTCAACAGATAGGTACGTTAATAGTGTTAATAGAATATAGTATGATTGATTTTTTTTTTACATAGGTGGACGACGGAGATGGTGGTGTATAGGACATACAGCCTGACAGCCTGGACGATCTGGACGGATTGTTTTCAACAGATAGGTACGTTAATAGTGTTAATAGAATATAGTATGATTGATTTTTTTTTTTACATAGGTGGACGACGGAGATGGTGGTGTATAGGACATACAGCCTGACAGCCTGGACGATCTGGACGGATTGTTTTCAACAGATAGGTACGTTAATAGTGTTAATAGAATATAGTATGATTGATTTTTTTTTTACATAGGTGGACGACGGAGATGGTGGTGTATAGGACATACAGCCTGACAGCCTGGACGATCTGGACGGATTGTTTTCAACAGATAGGTACGTTAATAGTGTTAATAGAATATAGTATGATTGATTTTTTTTTTTACATAGGTGGACGACGGAGATGGTGGTGTATAGGACATACAGCCTGACAGCCTGGACGATCTGGACGGATTGTTTTCAACAGATAGGTACGTTAATAGTGTTAATAGAATATAGTATGATTGATTTTTTTTTTACATAGGTGGACGACGGAGATGGTGGTGTATAGGACATACAGCCTGACAGCCTGGACGATCTGGACGGATTGTTTTCAACAGATAGGTACGTTAATAGTGTTAATAGAATATAGTATGATTGATTTTTTTTTTACATAGGTGGACGACGGAGATGGTGGTGTATAGGACATACAGCCTGACAGCCTGGACGATCTGGACGGATTGTTTTCAACAGATAGGTACGTTAATAGTGTTAATAGAATATAGTATGATTGATTTTTTTTTTACATAGGTGGACGACGGAGATGGTGGTGTATAGGACATACAGCCTGACAGCCTGGACGATCTGGACGGATTGTTTTCAACAGATAGGTACGTTAATAGTGTTAATAGAATATAGTATGATTGATTTTTTTTTTACATAGGTGGACGACGGAGATGGTGGTGTATAGGACATACAGCCTGACAGCCTGGACGATCTGGACGGATTGTTTTCAACAGATAGGTACGTTAATAGTGTTAATAGAATATAGTATGATTGATTTTTTTTTTACATAGGTGGACGACGGAGATGATGGTGTATAGGACATACAGCCTGACAGCCTGGACGATCTGGACGGATTGTTTTCAACAGATAGGTACGTTAATAGTGTTAATAGAATATAGTATGATTGATTTTTTTTTTACATAGGTGGACGACGGAGATGGTGGTGTATAGGACATACAGCCTGACAGCCTGGACGATCTGGACGGATTGTTTTCAACAGATAGGTACGTTAATAGTGTTAATAGAATATAGTATGATTGATTTTTTTTTTACATAGGTGGACGACGGAGATGGTGGTGTATAGGACATACAGCCTGACAGCCTGGACGATCTGGACGGATTGTTTTCAACAGATAGGTACGTTAATAGTGTTAATAGAATATAGTATGATTGATTTTTTTTTTTACATAGGTGGACGACGGAGATGGTGGTGTATAGGACATACAGCCTGACAGCCTGGACGATCTGGACGGATTGTTTTCAACAGATAGGTACGTTAATAGTGTTAATAGAATATAGTATGATTGATTTTTTTTTTACATAGGTGGACGACGGAGATGGTGGTGTATAGGACATACAGCCTGACAGCCTGGACGATCTGGACGGATTGTTTTCAACAGATAGGTACGTTAATAGTGTTAATAGAATATAGTATGATTGATTTTTTTTTTTACATAGGTGGACGACGGAGATGGTGGTGTATAGGACATACAGCCTGACAGCCTGGACGATCTGGACGGATTGTTTTCAACAGATAGGTACGTTAATAGTGTTAATAGAATATAGTATGATTGATTTTTTTTTTACATAGGTGGACGACGGAGATGGTGGTGTATAGGACATACAGCCTGACAGCCTGGACGATCTGGACGGATTGTTTTCAACAGATAGGTACGTTAATAGTGTTAATAGAATATAGTATGATTGATTTTTTTTTTACATAGGTGGACGACGGAGATGGTGGTGTATAGGACATACAGCCTGACAGCCTGGACGATCTGGACGGATTGTTTTCAACAGATAGGTACGTTAATAGTGTTAATAGAATATAGTATGATTGATTTTTTTTTTACATAGGTGGACGACGGAGATGGTGGTGTATAGGACATACAGCCTGACAGCCTGGACGATCTGGACGGATTGTTTTCAACAGATAGGTACGTTAATAGTGTTAATAGAATATAGTATGATTGATTTTTTTTTTTACATAGGTGGACGACGGAGATGGTGGTGTATAGGACATACAGCCTGACAGCCTGGACGATCTGGACGGATTGTTTTCAACAGATAGGTACGTTAATAGTGTTAATAGAATATAGTATGATTGATTTTTTTTTTACATAGGTGGACGACGGAGATGGTGGTGTATAGGACATACAGCCTGACAGCCTGGACGATCTGGACGGATTGTTTTCAACAGATAGGTACGTTAATAGTGTTAATAGAATATAGTATGATTGATTTTTTTTTTTACATAGGTGGACGACGGAGATGGTGGTGTATAGGACATACAGCCTGACAGCCTGGACGATCTGGACGGATTGTTTTCAACAGATAGGTACGTTAATAGTGTTAATAGAATATAGTATGATTGATTTTTTTTTTACATAGGTGGACGACGGAGATGGTGGTGTATAGGACATACAGCCTGACAGCCTGGACGATCTGGACGGATTGTTTTCAACAGATAGGTACGTTAATAGTGTTAATAGAATATAGTATGATTGATTTTTTTTTTTACATAGGTGGACGACGGAGATGGTGGTGTATAGGACATACAGCCTGACAGCCTGGACGATCTGGACGGATTGTTTTCAACAGATAGGTACGTTAATAGTGTTAATAGAATATAGTATGATTGATTTTTTTTTTACATAGGTGGACGACGGAGATGGTGGTGTATAGGACATACAGCCTGACAGCCTGGACGATCTGGACGGATTGTTTTCAACAGATAGGTACGTTAATAGTGTTAATAGAATATAGTATGATTGATTTTTTTTTTACATAGGTGGACGACGGAGATGGTGGTGTATAGGACATACAGCCTGACAGCCTGGACGATCTGGACGGATTGTTTTCAACAGATAGGTACGTTAATAGTGTTAATAGAATATAGTATGATTGATTTTTTTTTTACATAGGTGGACGACGGAGATGGTGGTGTATAGGACATACAGCCTGACAGCCTGGACGATCTGGACGGATTGTTTTCAACAGATAGGTACGTTAATAGTGTTAATAGAATATAGTATGATTGATTTTTTTTTTTACATAGGTGGACGACGGAGATGGTGGTGTATAGGACATACAGCCTGACAGCCTGGACGATCTGGACGGATTGTTTTCAACAGATAGGTACGTTAATAGTGTTAATAGAATATAGTATGATTGATTTTTTTTTTACATAGGTGGACGACGGAGATGGTGGTGTATAGGACATACAGCCTGACAGCCTGGACGATCTGGACGGATTGTTTTCAACAGATAGGTACGTTAATAGTGTTAATAGAATATAGTATGATTGATTTTTTTTTTTACATAGGTGGACGACGGAGATGGTGGTGTATAGGACATACAGCCTGACAGCCTGGACGATCTGGACGGATTGTTTTCAACAGATAGGTACGTTAATAGTGTTAATAGAATATAGTATGATTGATTTTTTTTTTACATAGGTGGACGACGGAGATGGTGGTGTATAGGACATACAGCCTGACAGCCTGGACGATCTGGACGGATTGTTTTCAACAGATAGGTACGTTAATAGTGTTAATAGAATATAGTATGATTGATTTTTTTTTTACATAGGTGGACGACGGAGATGGTGGTGTATAGGACATACAGCCTGACAGCCTGGACGATCTGGACGGATTGTTTTCAACAGATAGGTACGTTAATAGTGTTAATAGAATATAGTATGATTGATTTTTTTTTTACATAGGTGGACGACGGAGATGGTGGTGTATAGGACATACAGCCTGACAGCCTGGACGATCTGGACGGATTGTTTTCAACAGATAGGTACGTTAATAGTGTTAATAGAATATAGTATGATTGATTTTTTTTTTACATAGGTGGACGACGGAGATGGTGGTGTATAGGACATACAGCCTGACAGCCTGGACGATCTGGACGGATTGTTTTCAACAGATAGGTACGTTAATAGTGTTAATAGAATATAGTATGATTGATTTTTTTTTTACATAGGTGGACGACGGAGATGATGGTGTATAGGACATACAGCCTGACAGCCTGGACGATCTGGACGGATTGTTTTCAACAGATAGGTACGTTAATAGTGTTAATAGAATATAGTATGATTGATTTTTTTTTTACATAGGTGGACGACGGAGATGGTGGTGTATAGGACATACAGCCTGACAGCCTGGACGATCTGGACGGATTGTTTTCAACAGATAGGTACGTTAATAGTGTTAATAGAATATAGTATGATTGATTTTTTTTTTACATAGGTGGACGACGGAGATGGTGGTGTATAGGACATACAGCCTGACAGCCTGGACGATCTGGACGGATTGTTTTCAACAGATAGGTACGTTAATAGTGTTAATAGAATATAGTATGATTGATTTTTTTTTTTACATAGGTGGACGACGGAGATGGTGGTGTATAGGACATACAGCCTGACAGCCTGGACGATCTGGACGGATTGTTTTCAACAGATAGGTACGTTAATAGTGTTAATAGAATATAGTATGATTGATTTTTTTTTTACATAGGTGGACGACGGAGATGGTGGTGTATAGGACATACAGCCTGACAGCCTGGACGATCTGGACGGATTGTTTTCAACAGATAGGTACGTTAATAGTGTTAATAGAATATAGTATGATTGATTTTTTTTTTTACATAGGTGGACGACGGAGATGGTGGTGTATAGGACATACAGCCTGACAGCCTGGACGATCTGGACGGATTGTTTTCAACAGATAGGTACGTTAATAGTGTTAATAGAATATAGTATGATTGATTTTTTTTTTACATAGGTGGACGACGGAGATGGTGGTGTATAGGACATACAGCCTGACAGCCTGGACGATCTGGACGGATTGTTTTCAACAGATAGGTACGTTAATAGTGTTAATAGAATATAGTATGATTGATTTTTTTTTTACATAGGTGGACGACGGAGATGGTGGTGTATAGGACATACAGCCTGACAGCCTGGACGATCTGGACGGATTGTTTTCAACAGATAGGTACGTTAATAGTGTTAATAGAATATAGTATGATTGATTTTTTTTTTACATAGGTGGACGACGGAGATGGTGGTGTATAGGACATACAGCCTGACAGCCTGGACGATCTGGACGGATTGTTTTCAACAGATAGGTACGTTAATAGTGTTAATAGAATATAGTATGATTGATTTTTTTTTTTACATAGGTGGACGACGGAGATGGTGGTGTATAGGACATACAGCCTGACAGCCTGGACGATCTGGACGGATTGTTTTCAACAGATAGGTACGTTAATAGTGTTAATAGAATATAGTATGATTGATTTTTTTTTTACATAGGTGGACGACGGAGATGGTGGTGTATAGGACATACAGCCTGACAGCCTGGACGATCTGGACGGATTGTTTTCAACAGATAGGTACGTTAATAGTGTTAATAGAATATAGTATGATTGATTTTTTTTTTTACATAGGTGGACGACGGAGATGGTGGTGTATAGGACATACAGCCTGACAGCCTGGACGATCTGGACGGATTGTTTTCAACAGATAGGTACGTTAATAGTGTTAATAGAATATAGTATGATTGATTTTTTTTTTACATAGGTGGACGACGGAGATGGTGGTGTATAGGACATACAGCCTGACAGCCTGGACGATCTGGACGGATTGTTTTCAACAGATAGGTACGTTAATAGTGTTAATAGAATATAGTATGATTGATTTTTTTTTTACATAGGTGGACGACGGAGATGGTGGTGTATAGGACATACAGCCTGACAGCCTGGACGATCTGGACGGATTGTTTTCAACAGATAGGTACGTTAATAGTGTTAATAGAATATAGTATGATTGATTTTTTTTTTACATAGGTGGACGACGGAGATGGTGGTGTATAGGACATACAGCCTGACAGCCTGGACGATCTGGACGGATTGTTTTCAACAGATAGGTACGTTAATAGTGTTAATAGAATATAGTATGATTGATTTTTTTTTTACATAGGTGGACGACGGAGATGGTGGTGTATAGGACATACAGCCTGACAGCCTGGACGATCTGGACGGATTGTTTTCAACAGATAGGTACGTTAATAGTGTTAATAGAATATAGTATGATTGATTTTTTTTTTACATAGGTGGACGACGGAGATGGTGGTGTATAGGACATACAGCCTGACAGCCTGGACGATCTGGACGGATTGTTTTCAACAGATAGGTACGTTAATAGTGTTAATAGAATATAGTATGATTGATTTTTTTTTTTACATAGGTGGACGACGGAGATGGTGGTGTATAGGACATACAGCCTGACAGCCTGGACGATCTGGACGGATTGTTTTCAACAGATAGGTACGTTAATAGTGTTAATAGAATATAGTATGATTGATTTTTTTTTTACATAGGTGGACGACGGAGATGGTGGTGTATAGGACATACAGCCTGACAGCCTGGACGATCTGGACGGATTGTTTTCAACAGATAGGTACGTTAATAGTGTTAATAGAATATAGTATGATTGATTTTTTTTTTACATAGGTGGACGACGGAGATGGTGGTGTATAGGACATACAGCCTGACAGCCTGGACGATCTGGACGGATTGTTTTCAACAGATAGGTACGTTAATAGTGTTAATAGAATATAGTATGATTGATTTTTTTTTTACATAGGTGGACGACGGAGATGGTGGTGTATAGGACATACAGCCTGACAGCCTGGACGATCTGGACGGATTGTTTTCAACAGATAGGTACGTTAATAGTGTTAATAGAATATAGTATGATTGATTTTTTTTTTACATAGGTGGACGACGGAGATGGTGGTGTATAGGACATACAGCCTGACAGCCTGGACGATCTGGACGGATTGTTTTCAACAGATAGGTACGTTAATAGTGTTAATAGAATATAGTATGATTGATTTTTTTTTTACATAGGTGGACGACGGAGATGGTGGTGTATAGGACATACAGCCTGACAGCCTGGACGATCTGGACGGATTGTTTTCAACAGATAGGTACGTTAATAGTGTTAATAGAATATAGTATGATTGATTTTTTTTTTACATAGGTGGACGACGGAGATGGTGGTGTATAGGACATACAGCCTGACAGCCTGGACGATCTGGACGGATTGTTTTCAACAGATAGGTACGTTAATAGTGTTAATAGAATATAGTATGATTGATTTTTTTTTTACATAGGTGGACGACGGAGATGGTGGTGTATAGGACATACAGCCTGACAGCCTGGACGATCTGGACGGATTGTTTTCAACAGATAGGTACGTTAATAGTGTTAATAGAATATAGTATGATTGATTTTTTTTTTACATAGGTGGACGACGGAGATGGTGGTGTATAGGACATACAGCCTGACAGCCTGGACGATCTGGACGGATTGTTTTCAACAGATAGGTACGTTAATAGTGTTAATAGAATATAGTATGATTGATTTTTTTTTTACATAGGTGGACGACGGAGATGGTGGTGTATAGGACATACAGCCTGACAGCCTGGACGATCTGGACGGATTGTTTTCAACAGATAGGTACGTTAATAGTGTTAATAGAATATAGTATGATTGATTTTTTTTTTACATAGGTGGACGACGGAGATGGTGGTGTATAGGACATACAGCCTGACAGCCTGGACGATCTGGACGGATTGTTTTCAACAGATAGGTACGTTAATAGTGTTAATAGAATATAGTATGATTGATTTTTTTTTTACATAGGTGGACGACGGAGATGGTGGTGTATAGGACATACAGCCTGACAGCCTGGACGATCTGGACGGATTGTTTTCAACAGATAGGTACGTTAATAGTGTTAATAGAATATAGTATGATTGATTTTTTTTTTTACATAGGTGGACGACGGAGATGGTGGTGTATAGGACATACAGCCTGACAGCCTGGACGATCTGGACGGATTGTTTTCAACAGATAGGTACGTTAATAGTGTTAATAGAATATAGTATGATTGATTTTTTTTTTACATAGGTGGACGACGGAGATGGTGGTGTATAGGACATACAGCCTGACAGCCTGGACGATCTGGACGGATTGTTTTCAACAGATAGGTACGTTAATAGTGTTAATAGAATATAGTATGATTGATTTTTTTTTTTACATAGGTGGACGACGGAGATGGTGGTGTATAGGACATACAGCCTGACAGCCTGGACGATCTGGACGGATTGTTTTCAACAGATAGGTACGTTAATAGTGTTAATAGAATATAGTATGATTGATTTTTTTTTTACATAGGTGGACGACGGAGATGGTGGTGTATAGGACATACAGCCTGACAGCCTGGACGATCTGGACGGATTGTTTTCAACAGATAGGTACGTTAATAGTGTTAATAGAATATAGTATGATTGATTTTTTTTTTACATAGGTGGACGACGGAGATGGTGGTGTATAGGACATACAGCCTGACAGCCTGGACGATCTGGACGGATTGTTTTCAACAGATAGGTACGTTAATAGTGTTAATAGAATATAGTATGATTGATTTTTTTTTTACATAGGTGGACGACGGAGATGGTGGTGTATAGGACATACAGCCTGACAGCCTGGACGATCTGGACGGATTGTTTTCAACAGATAGGTACGTTAATAGTGTTAATAGAATATAGTATGATTGATTTTTTTTTTACATAGGTGGACGACGGAGATGGTGGTGTATAGGACATACAGCCTGACAGCCTGGACGATCTGGACGGATTGTTTTCAACAGATAGGTACGTTAATAGTGTTAATAGAATATAGTATGATTGATTTTTTTTTTACATAGGTGGACGACGGAGATGGTGGTGTATAGGACATACAGCCTGACAGCCTGGACGATCTGGACGGATTGTTTTCAACAGATAGGTACGTTAATAGTGTTAATAGAATATAGTATGATTGATTTTTTTTTTACATAGGTGGACGACGGAGATGGTGGTGTATAGGACATACAGCCTGACAGCCTGGACGATCTGGACGGATTGTTTTCAACAGATAGGTACGTTAATAGTGTTAATAGAATATAGTATGATTGATTTTTTTTTTACATAGGTGGACGACGGAGATGGTGGTGTATAGGACATACAGCCTGACAGCCTGGACGATCTGGACGGATTGTTTTCAACAGATAGGTACGTTAATAGTGTTAATAGAATATAGTATGATTGATTTTTTTTTTACATAGGTGGACGACGGAGATGGTGGTGTATAGGACATACAGCCTGACAGCCTGGACGATCTGGACGGATTGTTTTCAACAGATAGGTACGTTAATAGTGTTAATAGAATATAGTATGATTGATTTTTTTTTTACATAGGTGGACGACGGAGATGGTGGTGTATAGGACATACAGCCTGACAGCCTGGACGATCTGGACGGATTGTTTTCAACAGATAGGTACGTTAATAGTGTTAATAGAATATAGTATGATTGATTTTTTTTTTACATAGGTGGACGACGGAGATGGTGGTGTATAGGACATACAGCCTGACAGCCTGGACGATCTGGACGGATTGTTTTCAACAGATAGGTACGTTAATAGTGTTAATAGAATATAGTATGATTGATTTTTTTTTTACATAGGTGGACGACGGAGATGGTGGTGTATAGGACATACAGCCTGACAGCCTGGACGATCTGGACGGATTGTTTTCAACAGATAGGTACGTTAATAGTGTTAATAGAATATAGTATGATTGATTTTTTTTTTACATAGGTGGACGACGGAGATGGTGGTGTATAGGACATACAGCCTGACAGCCTGGACGATCTGGACGGATTGTTTTCAACAGATAGGTACGTTAATAGTGTTAATAGAATATAGTATGATTGATTTTTTTTTTACATAGGTGGACGACGGAGATGGTGGTGTATAGGACATACAGCCTGACAGCCTGGACGATCTGGACGGATTGTTTTCAACAGATAGGTACGTTAATAGTGTTAATAGAATATAGTATGATTGATTTTTTTTTTTACATAGGTGGACGACGGAGATGGTGGTGTATAGGACATACAGCCTGACAGCCTGGACGATCTGGACGGATTGTTTTCAACAGATAGGTACGTTAATAGTGTTAATAGAATATAGTATGATTGATTTTTTTTTTACATAGGTGGACGACGGAGATGGTGGTGTATAGGACATACAGCCTGACAGCCTGGACGATCTGGACGGATTGTTTTCAACAGATAGGTACGTTAATAGTGTTAATAGAATATAGTATGATTGATTTTTTTTTTACATAGGTGGACGACGGAGATGGTGGTGTATAGGACATACAGCCTGACAGCCTGGACGATCTGGACGGATTGTTTTCAACAGATAGGTACGTTAATAGTGTTAATAGAATATAGTATGATTGATTTTTTTTTTACATAGGTGGACGACGGAGATGGTGGTGTATAGGACATACAGCCTGACAGCCTGGACGATCTGGACGGATTGTTTTCAACAGATAGGTACGTTAATAGTGTTAATAGAATATAGTATGATTGATTTTTTTTTTACATAGGTGGACGACGGAGATGGTGGTGTATAGGACATACAGCCTGACAGCCTGGACGATCTGGACGGATTGTTTTCAACAGATAGGTACGTTAATAGTGTTAATAGAATATAGTATGATTGATTTTTTTTTTACATAGGTGGACGACGGAGATGGTGGTGTATAGGACATACAGCCTGACAGCCTGGACGATCTGGACGGATTGTTTTCAACAGATAGGTACGTTAATAGTGTTAATAGAATATAGTATGATTGATTTTTTTTTTACATAGGTGGACGACGGAGATGGTGGTGTATAGGACATACAGCCTGACAGCCTGGACGATCTGGACGGATTGTTTTCAACAGATAGGTACGTTAATAGTGTTAATAGAATATAGTATGATTGATTTTTTTTTTACATAGGTGGACGACGGAGATGGTGGTGTATAGGACATACAGCCTGACAGCCTGGACGATCTGGACGGATTGTTTTCAACAGATAGGTACGTTAATAGTGTTAATAGAATATAGTATGATTGATTTTTTTTTTTACATAGGTGGACGACGGAGATGGTGGTGTATAGGACATACAGCCTGACAGCCTGGACGATCTGGACGGATTGTTTTCAACAGATAGGTACGTTAATAGTGTTAATAGAATATAGTATGATTGATTTTTTTTTTACATAGGTGGACGACGGAGATGGTGGTGTATAGGACATACAGCCTGACAGCCTGGACGATCTGGACGGATTGTTTTCAACAGATAGGTACGTTAATAGTGTTAATAGAATATAGTATGATTGATTTTTTTTTTACATAGGTGGACGACGGAGATGGTGGTGTATAGGACATACAGCCTGACAGCCTGGACGATCTGGACGGATTGTTTTCAACAGATAGGTACGTTAATAGTGTTAATAGAATATAGTATGATTGATTTTTTTTTTACATAGGTGGACGACGGAGATGGTGGTGTATAGGACATACAGCCTGACAGCCTGGACGATCTGGACGGATTGTTTTCAACAGATAGGTACGTTAATAGTGTTAATAGAATATAGTATGATTGATTTTTTTTTTACATAGGTGGACGACGGAGATGGTGGTGTATAGGACATACAGCCTGACAGCCTGGACGATCTGGACGGATTGTTTTCAACAGATAGGTACGTTAATAGTGTTAATAGAATATAGTATGATTGATTTTTTTTTTACATAGGTGGACGACGGAGATGGTGGTGTATAGGACATACAGCCTGACAGCCTGGACGATCTGGACGGATTGTTTTCAACAGATAGGTACGTTAATAGTGTTAATAGAATATAGTATGATTGATTTTTTTTTTACATAGGTGGACGACGGAGATGGTGGTGTATAGGACATACAGCCTGACAGCCTGGACGATCTGGACGGATTGTTTTCAACAGATAGGTACGTTAATAG
Source organism: Baccha elongata (assembly GCA_951217065.1). NCBI lineage: Eukaryota > Metazoa > Arthropoda > Insecta > Diptera > Syrphidae > Baccha > Baccha elongata. The sequence continues at coordinate 27,523 of CATNUY010000074.1, forward strand.
TGTTAATAGAATATAGTATGATTGATTTTTTTTTTACATAGGTGGACGACGGAGATGGTGGTGTATAGGACATACAGCCTGACAGCCTGGACGATCTGGACGGATTGTTTTCAACAGATAGGTACGTTAATAGTGTTAATAGAATATAGTATGATTGATTTTTTTTTTACATAGGTGGACGACGGAGATGGTGGTGTATAGGACATACAGCCTGACAGCCTGGACGATCTGGACGGATTGTTTTCAACAGATAGGTACGTTAATAGTGTTAATAGAATATAGTATGATTGATTTTTTTTTTACATAGGTGGACGACGGAGATGGTGGTGTATAGGACATACAGCCTGACAGCCTGGACGATCTGGACGGATTGTTTTCAACAGATAGGTACGTTAATAGTGTTAATAGAATATAGTATGATTGATTTTTTTTTTACATAGGTGGACGACGGAGATGGTGGTGTATAGGACATACAGCCTGACAGCCTGGACGATCTGGACGGATTGTTTTCAACAGATAGGTACGTTAATAGTGTTAATAGAATATAGTATGATTGATTTTTTTTTTACATAGGTGGACGACGGAGATGGTGGTGTATAGGACATACAGCCTGACAGCCTGGACGATCTGGACGGATTGTTTTCAACAGATAGGTACGTTAATAGTGTTAATAGAATATAGTATGATTGATTTTTTTTTTACATAGGTGGACGACGGAGATGGTGGTGTATAGGACATACAGCCTGACAGCCTGGACGATCTGGACGGATTGTTTTCAACAGATAGGTACGTTAATAGTGTTAATAGAATATAGTATGATTGATTTTTTTTTTACATAGGTGGACGACGGAGATGGTGGTGTATAGGACATACAGCCTGACAGCCTGGACGATCTGGACGGATTGTTTTCAACAGATAGGTACGTTAATAGTGTTAATAGAATATAGTATGATTGATTTTTTTTTTACATAGGTGGACGACGGAGATGGTGGTGTATAGGACATACAGCCTGACAGCCTGGACGATCTGGACGGATTGTTTTCAACAGATAGGTACGTTAATAGTGTTAATAGAATATAGTATGATTGATTTTTTTTTTACATAGGTGGACGACGGAGATGGTGGTGTATAGGACATACAGCCTGACAGCCTGGACGATCTGGACGGATTGTTTTCAACAGATAGGTACGTTAATAGTGTTAATAGAATATAGTATGATTGATTTTTTTTTTACATAGGTGGACGACGGAGATGGTGGTGTATAGGACATACAGCCTGACAGCCTGGACGATCTGGACGGATTGTTTTCAACAGATAGGTACGTTAATAGTGTTAATAGAATATAGTATGATTGATTTTTTTTTTACATAGGTGGACGACGGAGATGGTGGTGTATAGGACATACAGCCTGACAGCCTGGACGATCTGGACGGATTGTTTTCAACAGATAGGTACGTTAATAGTGTTAATAGAATATAGTATGATTGATTTTTTTTTTACATAGGTGGACGACGGAGATGGTGGTGTATAGGACATACAGCCTGACAGCCTGGACGATCTGGACGGATTGTTTTCAACAGATAGGTACGTTAATAGTGTTAATAGAATATAGTATGATTGATTTTTTTTTTACATAGGTGGACGACGGAGATGGTGGTGTATAGGACATACAGCCTGACAGCCTGGACGATCTGGACGGATTGTTTTCAACAGATAGGTACGTTAATAGTGTTAATAGAATATAGTATGATTGATTTTTTTTTTTACATAGGTGGACGACGGAGATGGTGGTGTATAGGACATACAGCCTGACAGCCTGGACGATCTGGACGGATTGTTTTCAACAGATAGGTACGTTAATAGTGTTAATAGAATATAGTATGATTGATTTTTTTTTTTACATAGGTGGACGACGGAGATGGTGGTGTATAGGACATACAGCCTGACAGCCTGGACGATCTGGACGGATTGTTTTCAACAGATAGGTACGTTAATAGTGTTAATAGAATATAGTATGATTGATTTTTTTTTTTACATAGGTGGACGACGGAGATGGTGGTGTATAGGACATACAGCCTGACAGCCTGGACGATCTGGACGGATTGTTTTCAACAGATAGGTACGTTAATAGTGTTAATAGAATATAGTATGATTGATTTTTTTTTTACATAGGTGGACGACGGAGATGGTGGTGTATAGGACATACAGCCTGACAGCCTGGACGATCTGGACGGATTGTTTTCAACAGATAGGTACGTTAATAGTGTTAATAGAATATAGTATGATTGATTTTTTTTTTACATAGGTGGACGACGGAGATGGTGGTGTATAGGACATACAGCCTGACAGCCTGGACGATCTGGACGGATTGTTTTCAACAGATAGGTACGTTAATAGTGTTAATAGAATATAGTATGATTGATTTTTTTTTTACATAGGTGGACGACGGAGATGGTGGTGTATAGGACATACAGCCTGACAGCCTGGACGATCTGGACGGATTGTTTTCAACAGATAGGTACGTTAATAGTGTTAATAGAATATAGTATGATTGATTTTTTTTTTACATAGGTGGACGACGGAGATGGTGGTGTATAGGACATACAGCCTGACAGCCTGGACGATCTGGACGGATTGTTTTCAACAGATAGGTACGTTAATAGTGTTAATAGAATATAGTATGATTGATTTTTTTTTTACATAGGTGGACGACGGAGATGGTGGTGTATAGGACATACAGCCTGACAGCCTGGACGATCTGGACGGATTGTTTTCAACAGATAGGTACGTTAATAGTGTTAATAGAATATAGTATGATTGATTTTTTTTTTTACATAGGTGGACGACGGAGATGGTGGTGTATAGGACATACAGCCTGACAGCCTGGACGATCTGGACGGATTGTTTTCAACAGATAGGTACGTTAATAGTGTTAATAGAATATAGTATGATTGATTTTTTTTTTACATAGGTGGACGACGGAGATGGTGGTGTATAGGACATACAGCCTGACAGCCTGGACGATCTGGACGGATTGTTTTCAACAGATAGGTACGTTAATAGTGTTAATAGAATATAGTATGATTGATTTTTTTTTTACATAGGTGGACGACGGAGATGGTGGTGTATAGGACATACAGCCTGACAGCCTGGACGATCTGGACGGATTGTTTTCAACAGATAGGTACGTTAATAGTGTTAATAGAATATAGTATGATTGATTTTTTTTTTACATAGGTGGACGACGGAGATGGTGGTGTATAGGACATACAGCCTGACAGCCTGGACGATCTGGACGGATTGTTTTCAACAGATAGGTACGTTAATAGTGTTAATAGAATATAGTATGATTGATTTTTTTTTTACATAGGTGGACGACGGAGATGGTGGTGTATAGGACATACAGCCTGACAGCCTGGACGATCTGGACGGATTGTTTTCAACAGATAGGTACGTTAATAGTGTTAATAGAATATAGTATGATTGATTTTTTTTTTACATAGGTGGACGACGGAGATGGTGGTGTATAGGACATACAGCCTGACAGCCTGGACGATCTGGACGGATTGTTTTCAACAGATAGGTACGTTAATAGTGTTAATAGAATATAGTATGATTGATTTTTTTTTTACATAGGTGGACGACGGAGATGGTGGTGTATAGGACATACAGCCTGACAGCCTGGACGATCTGGACGGATTGTTTTCAACAGATAGGTACGTTAATAGTGTTAATAGAATATAGTATGATTGATTTTTTTTTTACATAGGTGGACGACGGAGATGGTGGTGTATAGGACATACAGCCTGACAGCCTGGACGATCTGGACGGATTGTTTTCAACAGATAGGTACGTTAATAGTGTTAATAGAATATAGTATGATTGATTTTTTTTTTTACATAGGTGGACGACGGAGATGGTGGTGTATAGGACATACAGCCTGACAGCCTGGACGATCTGGACGGATTGTTTTCAACAGATAGGTACGTTAATAGTGTTAATAGAATATAGTATGATTGATTTTTTTTTTTACATAGGTGGACGACGGAGATGGTGGTGTATAGGACATACAGCCTGACAGCCTGGACGATCTGGACGGATTGTTTTCAACAGATAGGTACGTTAATAGTGTTAATAGAATATAGTATGATTGATTTTTTTTTTACATAGGTGGACGACGGAGATGGTGGTGTATAGGACATACAGCCTGACAGCCTGGACGATCTGGACGGATTGTTTTCAACAGATAGGTACGTTAATAGTGTTAATAGAATATAGTATGATTGATTTTTTTTTTACATAGGTGGACGACGGAGATGGTGGTGTATAGGACATACAGCCTGACAGCCTGGACGATCTGGACGGATTGTTTTCAACAGATAGGTACGTTAATAGTGTTAATAGAATATAGTATGATTGATTTTTTTTTTACATAGGTGGACGACGGAGATGGTGGTGTATAGGACATACAGCCTGACAGCCTGGACGATCTGGACGGATTGTTTTCAACAGATAGGTACGTTAATAGTGTTAATAGAATATAGTATGATTGATTTTTTTTTTTACATAGGTGGACGACGGAGATGGTGGTGTATAGGACATACAGCCTGACAGCCTGGACGATCTGGACGGATTGTTTTCAACAGATAGGTACGTTAATAGTGTTAATAGAATATAGTATGATTGATTTTTTTTTTTACATAGGTGGACGACGGAGATGGTGGTGTATAGGACATACAGCCTGACAGCCTGGACGATCTGGACGGATTGTTTTCAACAGATAGGTACGTTAATAGTGTTAATAGAATATAGTATGATTGATTTTTTTTTTTACATAGGTGGACGACGGAGATGGTGGTGTATAGGACATACAGCCTGACAGCCTGGACGATCTGGACGGATTGTTTTCAACAGATAGGTACGTTAATAGTGTTAATAGAATATAGTATGATTGATTTTTTTTTTACATAGGTGGACGACGGAGATGGTGGTGTATAGGACATACAGCCTGACAGCCTGGACGATCTGGACGGATTGTTTTCAACAGATAGGTACGTTAATAGTGTTAATAGAATATAGTATGATTGATTTTTTTTTTACATAGGTGGACGACGGAGATGGTGGTGTATAGGACATACAGCCTGACAGCCTGGACGATCTGGACGGATTGTTTTCAACAGATAGGTACGTTAATAGTGTTAATAGAATATAGTATGATTGATTTTTTTTTTACATAGGTGGACGACGGAGATGGTGGTGTATAGGACATACAGCCTGACAGCCTGGACGATCTGGACGGATTGTTTTCAACAGATAGGTACGTTAATAGTGTTAATAGAATATAGTATGATTGATTTTTTTTTTACATAGGTGGACGACGGAGATGGTGGTGTATAGGACATACAGCCTGACAGCCTGGACGATCTGGACGGATTGTTTTCAACAGATAGGTACGTTAATAGTGTTAATAGAATATAGTATGATTGATTTTTTTTTTACATAGGTGGACGACGGAGATGGTGGTGTATAGGACATACAGCCTGACAGCCTGGACGATCTGGACGGATTGTTTTCAACAGATAGGTACGTTAATAGTGTTAATAGAATATAGTATGATTGATTTTTTTTTTACATAGGTGGACGACGGAGATGGTGGTGTATAGGACATACAGCCTGACAGCCTGGACGATCTGGACGGATTGTTTTCAACAGATAGGTACGTTAATAGTGTTAATAGAATATAGTATGATTGATTTTTTTTTTACATAGGTGGACGACGGAGATGGTGGTGTATAGGACATACAGCCTGACAGCCTGGACGATCTGGACGGATTGTTTTCAACAGATAGGTACGTTAATAGTGTTAATAGAATATAGTATGATTGATTTTTTTTTTACATAGGTGGACGACGGAGATGGTGGTGTATAGGACATACAGCCTGACAGCCTGGACGATCTGGACGGATTGTTTTCAACAGATAGGTACGTTAATAGTGTTAATAGAATATAGTATGATTGATTTTTTTTTTACATAGGTGGACGACGGAGATGGTGGTGTATAGGACATACAGCCTGACAGCCTGGACGATCTGGACGGATTGTTTTCAACAGATAGGTACGTTAATAGTGTTAATAGAATATAGTATGATTGATTTTTTTTTTACATAGGTGGACGACGGAGATGGTGGTGTATAGGACATACAGCCTGACAGCCTGGACGATCTGGACGGATTGTTTTCAACAGATAGGTACGTTAATAGTGTTAATAGAATATAGTATGATTGATTTTTTTTTTACATAGGTGGACGACGGAGATGGTGGTGTATAGGACATACAGCCTGACAGCCTGGACGATCTGGACGGATTGTTTTCAACAGATAGGTACGTTAATAGTGTTAATAGAATATAGTATGATTGATTTTTTTTTTACATAGGTGGACGACGGAGATGGTGGTGTATAGGACATACAGCCTGACAGCCTGGACGATCTGGACGGATTGTTTTCAACAGATAGGTACGTTAATAGTGTTAATAGAATATAGTATGATTGATTTTTTTTTTACATAGGTGGACGACGGAGATGGTGGTGTATAGGACATACAGCCTGACAGCCTGGACGATCTGGACGGATTGTTTTCAACAGATAGGTACGTTAATAGTGTTAATAGAATATAGTATGATTGATTTTTTTTTTACATAGGTGGACGACGGAGATGGTGGTGTATAGGACATACAGCCTGACAGCCTGGACGATCTGGACGGATTGTTTTCAACAGATAGGTACGTTAATAGTGTTAATAGAATATAGTATGATTGATTTTTTTTTTTACATAGGTGGACGACGGAGATGGTGGTGTATAGGACATACAGCCTGACAGCCTGGACGATCTGGACGGATTGTTTTCAACAGATAGGTACGTTAATAGTGTTAATAGAATATAGTATGATTGATTTTTTTTTTACATAGGTGGACGACGGAGATGGTGGTGTATAGGACATACAGCCTGACAGCCTGGACGATCTGGACGGATTGTTTTCAACAGATAGGTACGTTAATAGTGTTAATAGAATATAGTATGATTGATTTTTTTTTTACATAGGTGGACGACGGAGATGGTGGTGTATAGGACATACAGCCTGACAGCCTGGACGATCTGGACGGATTGTTTTCAACAGATAGGTACGTTAATAGTGTTAATAGAATATAGTATGATTGATTTTTTTTTTTACATAGGTGGACGACGGAGATGGTGGTGTATAGGACATACAGCCTGACAGCCTGGACGATCTGGACGGATTGTTTTCAACAGATAGGTACGTTAATAGTGTTAATAGAATATAGTATGATTGATTTTTTTTTTTACATAGGTGGACGACGGAGATGGTGGTGTATAGGACATACAGCCTGACAGCCTGGACGATCTGGACGGATTGTTTTCAACAGATAGGTACGTTAATAGTGTTAATAGAATATAGTATGATTGATTTTTTTTTTTACATAGGTGGACGACGGAGATGGTGGTGTATAGGACATACAGCCTGACAGCCTGAGCGATCTGGACGGATTGTTTTCAACAGATAGGTACGTTAATAGTGTTAATAGAATATAGTATGATTGATTTTTTTTTTACATAGGTGGACGACGGAGATGGTGGTGTATAGGACATACAGCCTGACAGCCTGGACGATCTGGACGGATTGTTTTCAACAGATAGGTACGTTAATAGTGTTAATAGAATATAGTATGATTGATTTTTTTTTTTACATAGGTGGACGACGGAGATGGTGGTGTATAGGACATACAGCCTGACAGCCTGGACGATCTGGACGGATTGTTTTCAACAGATAGGTACGTTAATAGTGTTAATAGAATATAGTATGATTGATTTTTTTTTTACATAGGTGGACGACGGAGATGGTGGTGTATAGGACATACAGCCTGACAGCCTGGACGATCTGGACGGATTGTTTTCAACAGATAGGTACGTTAATAGTGTTAATAGAATATAGTATGATTGATTTTTTTTTTTACATAGGTGGACGACGGAGATGGTGGTGTATAGGACATACAGCCTGACAGCCTGGACGATCTGGACGATTGTTTTCAACAGATAGGTACGTTAATAGTGGTTAATAGAATATAGTATGATTGATTTTTTTTTACATAGGTGGACGACGGAGATGGTGGTGTATAGGACATACAGCCTGACAGCCTGGACGATCTGGACGGATTGTTTTCAACAGATAGGTACGTTAATAGTGTTAATAGAATATAGTATGATTGATTTTTTTTTTACATAGGTGGACGACGGAGATGGTGGTGTATAGGACATACCAGCCTGACAGCCTGGACGATCTGGACGGATTGTTTTCCAACAGATAGGTACGTTAATAGTGTTAATAGAATATAGTATGATTTGATTTTTTTTTTACATAGGTGGACGACGGAGATGTGGTATAGGACATACAGTCTGACAGCCTGGACGATCTGGACGGATTGTTTTCAACAGATAGGTACGTTAATAGTGTTAATAGAATATAGTATGATTGATTTTTTTTTTACATAGGTGGACGACGGAGATGGTGGTGTATAGGACATACAGTCTGACAGCCTGGACGATCTGGACGGATTGTTTTCAACAGATAGGTACGTTAATAGTGTTAATAGAATATAGTATGATTGATTTTTTTTTTTACATAGGTGGACGACGGAGATGGTGGTGTATAGGACATACAGTCTGACAGCCTGGACGATCTGGACGGATTGTTTCAACAGATAGGTACGTTAATAGTGTTAATAGAATATAGTATGATTGATTTTTTTTTTACATAGGTGGGACGACGGAGATGGTGGTGTATAGGACATACAGTCTGACAGCCTGGACGATCTGGACGGATTGTTTTCAACAGATAGGTACGTTAATAGTGTTAATAGAAATATAGTATGATTGATTTTTTTTTTTACATAGGTGGGACGACGGAGATGGTGGTGTATAGGACATACAGTCTGACAGCCTGGACGATCTGGACGGATTGTTTTCAACAGATAGGTACGTTAATAGTGTTAATAGAATATAGTATGATTGATTTTTTTTTTACATAGGTGGACGACGGAGATGGTGGTGTATAGGACATACAGTCTGACAGCCTGGACGATCTGGACGGATTGTTTTCAACAGATAGGTACGTTAATAGTGTTAATAGAATATAGTATGATTGATTTTTTTTTTTACATAGGTGGACGACGGAGATGGTGGTGTATAGGACATACAGTCTGACAGCCTGGACGATCTGGACGGATTGTTTTCAACAGATAGGTACGTTAATAGTGTTAATAGAATATAGTATGATTGATTTTTTTTTTTACATAGGTGGACGACGGAGATGGTGGTGTATAGGACATACAGTCTGACAGCCTGGGACGATCTGGACGGATTGTTTTCAACAGATAGGTACGTTAATAGTGTTAATAGAATATAGTATGATTGATTTTTTTTTTTACATAGGTGGACGACGGAGATGGTGGTGTATAGGACATACAGTCTGACAGCCTGGACGATCTGGACGGATTGTTTTCAACAGATAGGTACGTTAATAGTGTTAATAGAATATAGTATGATTGATTTTTTTTTTTACATAGGTGGACGACGGAGATGGTGGTGTATAGGACATACAGTCTGACAGCCTGACGATCTGGACGGATTGTTTTTCAACAGATAGGTACGTTAATAGTGTTAATAGAATATAGTATGATTGATTTTTTTTTTACATAGGTGGACGACGGAGATGGTGGTGTATAGGACATACAGTCTGACAGCCTGGACGATCTGGACGGATTGTTTCCAACAGATAGGTACGTTAATAGTGTTAATAGAATATAGTTATGATTGATTTTTTTTTTTACATAGGTGGACGACGGAGATGGTGGTGTATAGGACATACAGTCTGACAGCCTGGACGATCTGGACGGATTGTTTTCAACAGATAGGTACGATAATAGTGTTAATAGAATATAGTATGATTGATTTTTTTTTTTACATAGGTGGACGACGGAGATGGTGGTGTATAGGACATACAGTCTGACAGCCTGGACGATCTGGACGGATTGTTTTCAACAGATAGGTACGTTAATAGTGTTAATAGAATATAGTATGATTGATTTTTTTTTTACATAGGTGGACGACGGAGATGGTGGTGTATAGGACATACAGTCTGACAGCCTGGACGATCTGGACGGATTGTTTTCAACAGATAGGTACGTTAATAGTGTTAATAGAATATAGTATGATTGATTTTTTTTTTTACATAGGTGGACGACGGAGATGGTGGTGTATAGGACATACAGTCTGACAGCCTGGACGATCTGGACGGATTGTTTTCAACAGATAGGTACGTTAATAGTGTTAATAGAATATAGTATGATTGATTTTTTTTTTTACATAGGTGGACGACGGAGATGGTGGTGTATAGGACATACAGTCTGACAGCCTGGACGATCTGGACGGATTGTTTTCAACAGATAGGTACGTTAATAGTGTTAATAGAATATAGTATGATTGATTTTTTTTTTACATAGGTGGACGACGGAGATGGTGGTGTATGGACATACAGTCTGACAGCCTGGACGATCTGGACGGATTGTTTTCAACAGATAGGTACGTTAATAGTGTTAATAGAATATAGTATGATTGATTTTTTTTTTTACATAGGAGGACGACGGAGATGGTGGTGTATAGGACATACAGTCTGACAGCCTGGACGATCTGGACGGATTGTTTTCAACAGATAGGTACGTTAATAGTGTTAATAGAATATAGTATGATTGATTTTTTTTTTTTACATAGGTGGACGACGGAGATGGTGGTGTATAGGACATACAGTCTGACAGCCTGGACGATCTGGACGGATTGTTTTCAACAGATAGTTACGTTAATAGTGTTAATAGAATATAGTATGATTGATTTTTTTTTTACATAGGTGGACGACGGAGATGGTGGTGTATAGGACATACAGTCTGACAGCCTGGACGATCTGGACGGATTGTTTTCAACAGATAGGTACGTTAATAGTGTTAATAGAATATAGTATGATTGATTTTTTTTTTACATAGGTGGACGACGGAGATGGTGGTGTATAGGACATACAGTCTGACAGCCTGGACGATCTGGACGGATTGTTTTCAACAGATAGGTACGTTAATAGTGTTAATAGAATATAGTATGATTGATTTTTTTTTTACATAGGTGGACGACGGAGATGGTGGTGTATAGGACATACAGTCTGACAGCCTGGACGATCTGGACGGATTGTTTTCAACAGATAGGTACGTTAATAGTGTTAATAGAATATAGTATGATTGATTTTTTTTTTTACATAGGTGGACGACGGAGATGGTGGTGTATAGGACATACAGTCTGACAGCCTGGACGATCTGGACGGATTGTTTTCAACAGATAGGTACGTTAATAGTGTTAATAGAATATAGTATGATTGATTTTTTTTTTACATAGGTGGACGACGGAGATGGTGGTGTATAGGACATACAGTCTGACAGCCTGGACGATCTGGACGGATTGTTTTCAACAGATAGGTACGTTAATAGTGTTAATAGAATATAGTATGATTGATTTTTTTTTTACATAGGTGGACGACGGAGATGGTGGTGTATAGGACATACAGTCTGACAGCCTGGACGATCTGGACGGATTGTTTTCAACAGATAGGTACGTTAATAGTGTTAATAGAATATAGTATGATTGATTTTTTTTTTTACATAGGTGGACGACGGAGATGGTGGTGTATAGGACATACAGTCTGACAGCCTGGACGATCTGGACGGATTGTTTTCAACAGATAGGTACGTTAATAGTGTTAATAGAATATAGTATGATTGATTTTTTTTTTACATAGGTGGACGACGGAGATGGTGGTGTATAGGACATACAGTCTGACAGCCTGGACGATCTGGACGGATTGTTTTCAACAGATAGGTACGTTAATAGTGTTAATAGAATATAGTATGATTGATTTTTTTTTTTTACATAGGTGGACGACGGAGATGGTGGTGTATAGGACATTACAGTCTGACAGCCTGGACGATCTGGACGGATTGTTTTCAACAGATAGGTACGTTAATAGTGTTAATAGAATATAGTATGATTGATTTTTTTTTTACATAGGTGGACGACGGAGATGGTGGTGTATAGGACATACAGTCTGACAGCCTGGACGATCTGGACGGATTGTTTTCAACAGATAGGTACGTTAATAGTGTTAATAGAATATAGTATGATTGATTTTTTTTTTTACATAGGTGGACGACGGAGATGGTGGTGTATAGGACATACAGTCTGACAGCCTGGACGATCTGGACGGATTGTTTTCAACAGATAGGTACGTTAATAGTGTTAATAGAATATAGTATGATTGATTTTTTTTTTTACATAGGTGGACGACGGAGATGGTGGTGTATAGGACATACAGTCTGACAGCCTGGACGATCTGGACGGATTGTTTTCAACAGATAGGTACGTTAATAGTGTTAATAGAATATAGTATGATTGATTTTTTTTTTACATAGGTGGACGACGGAGATGGTGGTGTATAGGACATACAGTCTGACAGCCTGGACGATCTGGACGGATTGTTTTCAACAGATAGGTACGTTAATAGTGTTAATAGAATATAGTATGATTGATTTTTTTTTTACATAGGTGGACGACGGAGATGGTGGTGTATAGGACATACAGTCTGACAGCCTGGACGATCTGGACGGATTGTTTTCAACAGATAGGTACGTTAATAGTGTTAATAGAATATAGTATGATTGATTTTTTTTTTACATAGGTGGACGACGGAGATGGTGGTGTATAGGACATACAGTCTGACAGCCTGGACGATCTGGACGGATTGTTTTCAACAGATAGGTACGTTAATAGTGTTAATAGAATATAGTATGATTGATTTTTTTTTTACATAGGTGGACGACGGAGATGGTGGTGTATAGGACATACAGTCTGACAGCCTGGACGATCTGGACGGATTGTTTTCAACAGATAGGTACGTTAATAGTGTTAATAGAATATAGTATGATTGATTTTTTTTTTACATAGGTGGACGACGGAGATGGTGGTGTATAGGACATACAGTCTGACAGCCTGGACGATCTGGACGGATTGTTTTCAACAGATAGGTACGTTAATAGTGTTAATAGAATATAGTATGATTGATTTTTTTTTTACATAGGTGGACGACGGAGATGGTGGTGTATAGGACATACAGTCTGACAGCCTGGACGATCTGGACGGATTGTTTTCAACAGATAGGTACGTTAATAGTGTTAATAGAATATAGTATGATTGATTTTTTTTTTTACATAGGTGGACGACGGAGATGGTGGTGTATAGGACATACAGTCTGACAGCCTGGACGATCTGGACGGATTGTTTTCAACAGATAGGTACGTTAATAGTGTTAATAGAATATAGTATGATTGATTTTTTTTTTACATAGGTGGACGACGGAGATGGTGGTGTATAGGACATACAGTCTGACAGCCTGGACGATCTGGACGGATTGTTTTCAACAGATAGGTACGTTAATAGTGTTAATAGAATATAGTATGATTGATTTTTTTTTTTACATAGGTGGACGACGGAGATGGTGGTGTATAGGACATACAGTCTGACAGCCTGGACGATCTGGACGGATTGTTTTCAACAGATAGGTACGTTAATAGTGTTAATAGAATATAGTATGATTGATTTTTTTTTTACATAGGTGGACGACGGAGATGGTGGTGTATAGGACATACAGTCTGACAGCCTGGACGATCTGGACGGATTGTTTTTCAACAGATAGGTACGTTAATAGTGTTAATAGAATATAGTATGATTGATTTTTTTTTTTACATAGGTGGACGACGGAGATGGTGGTGTATAGGACATACAGTCTGACAGCCTGGACGATCTGGACGGATTGTTTTCAACAGATAGGTACGTTAATAGTGTTAATAGAATATAGTATGATTGATTTTTTTTTTTTACATAGGTGGACGACGGAGATGGTGGTGTATAGGACATACAGTCTGACAGCCTGGACGATCTGGACGGATTGTTTTCAACAGATAGGTACGTTAATAGTGTTAATAGAATATAGTATGATTGATTTTTTTTTTTACATAGGTGGACGACGGAGATGGTGGTGTATAGGACATACAGTCTGACAGCCTGGACGATCTGGACGGATTGTTTTCAACAGATAGGTACGTTAATAGTGTTAATAGAATATAGTATGATTGATTTTTTTTTTTACATAGGTGGACGACGGAGATGGTGGTGTATAGGACATACAGTCTGACAGCCTGGACGATCTGGACGGATTGTTTTCAACAGATAGGTACGTTAATAGTGTTAATAGAATATAGTATGATTGATTTTTTTTTTTACATAGGTGGACGACGGAGATGGTGGTGTATAGGACATACAGTCTGACAGCCTGGACGATCTGGACGGATTGTTTTCAACAGATAGGTACGTTAATAGTGTTAATAGAATATAGTATGATTGATTTTTTTTTTTACATAGGTGGACGACGGAGATGGTGGTGTATAGGACATACAGTCTGACAGCCTGGACGATCTGGACGGATTGTTTTCAACAGATAGGTACGTTAATAGTGTTAATAGAATATAGTATGATTGATTTTTTTTTTACATAGGTGGACGACGGAGATGGTGGTGTATAGGACATACAGTCTGACAGCCTGGACGATCTGGACGGATTGTTTTCAACAGACTAGGTACGTTAATAGTGTTAATAGAATATAGTATGATTGATTTTTTTTTTACATAGGTGGACGACGGAGATGGTGGTGTATAGGACATACAGTCTGACAGCCTGGACGATCTGGACGGATTGTTTTCAACAGATAGGTACGTTAATAGTGTTAATAGAATATAGTATGATTGATTTTTTTTTTACATAGGTGGACGACGGAGATGGTGGTGTATAGGACATACAGTCTGACAGCCTGGACGATCTGGACGGATTGTTTTCAACAGATAGGTACGTTAATAGTGTTAATAGAATATAGTATGATTGATTTTTTTTTTTACATAGGTGGACGACGGAGATGGTGGTGTATAGGACATACAGTCTGACAGCCTGGACGATCTGGACGGATTGTTTTCAACAGATAGGTACGTTAATAGTGTTAATAGAATATAGTATGATTGATTTTTTTTTTTACATAGGTGGACGACGGAGATGGTGGTGTATAGGACATACAGTCTGACAGCCTGGACGATCTGGACGGATTGTTTTCAACAGATAGGTACGTTAATAGTGTTAATAGAATATAGTATGATTGATTTTTTTTTTACATAGGTGGACGACGGAGATGGTGGTGTATAGGACATTACAGTCTGACAGCCTGGACGATCTGGACGGATTGTTTTCAACAGATAGGTACGTTAATAGTGTTAATAGAATATAGTATGATTGATTTTTTTTTTACATAGGTGGACGACGGAGATGGTGGTGTATAGGACATACAGTCTGACAGCCTGGACGATCTGGACGGATTGTTTTCAACAGATAGGTACGTTAATAGTGTTAATAGAATATAGTATGATTGATTTTTTTTTTTACATAGGTGGACGACGGAGATGGTGGTGTATAGGACATACAGTCTGACAGCCTGGACGATCTGGACGGATTGTTTTCAACAGATAGGTACGTTAATAGTGTTAATAGAATATAGTATGATTGATTTTTTTTTTACATAGGTGGACGACGGAGATGGTGGTGTATAGGACATACAGTCTGACAGCCTGGACGATCTGGACGGATTGTTTTCAACAGATAGGTACGTTAATAGTGTTAATAGAATATAGTATGATTGATTTTTTTTTTTACATAGGTGGACGACGGAGATGGTGGTGTATAGGACATACAGTCTGACAGCCTGGACGATCTGGACGGATTGTTTTCAACAGATAGGTACGTTAATAGTGTTAATAGAATATAGTATGATTGATTTTTTTTTTACATAGGTGGACGACGGAGATGGTGGTGTATAGGACATACAGTCTGACAGCCTGGACGATCTGGACGGATTGTTTTCAACAGATAGGTACGTTAATAGTGTTAATAGAATATAGTATGATTGATTTTTTTTTTTACATAGGTGACGACGGAGATGGTGGTGTATAGGACATACAGTCTGACAGCCTGGACGATCTGGACGGATTGTTTTCAACAGATAGGTACGTTAATAGTGTTAATAGAATATAGTATGATTGATTTTTTTTTTTACATAGGTGGACGACGGAGATGGTGGTGTATAGGACATACAGTCTGACAGCCTGGACGATCTGGACGGATTGTTTTCAACAGATAGGTACGTTAATAGTGTTAATAGAATATAGTATGATTGATTTTTTTTTTTACATAGGTGGACGACGGAGATGGTGGTGTATAGGACATACAGTCTGACAGCCTGGACGATCTGGACGGATTGTTTTCAACAGATAGGTACGTTAATAGTGTTAATAGAATATAGTATGATTGATTTTTTTTTTACATAGGTGGACGACGGAGATGGTGGTGTATAGGACATACAGTCTGACAGCCTGGACGATCTGGACGGATTGTTTTTCAACAGATAGGTACGTTAATAGTGTTAATAGAATATAGTATGATTGATTTTTTTTTTACATAGGTGGACGACGGAGATGGTGGTGTATAGGACATACAGTCTGACAGCCTGGACGATCTGGACGGATTGTTTTCAACAGATAGGTACGTTAATAGTGTTAATAGAATATAGTATGATTGATTTTTTTTTTTACATAGGTGGACGACGGAGATGGTGGTGTATAGGACATACAGTCTGACAGCCTGGACGATCTGGACGGATTGTTTTCAACAGATAGTACGTTAATAGTGTTAATAGAATATAGTATGATTGATTTTTTTTTTACATAGGTGGACGACGGAGATGGTGGTGTATAGGACATACAGTCTGACAGCCTGGACGATCTGGACGGATTGTTTTCAACAGATAGGTACGTTAATAGTGTTAATAGAATATAGTATGATTGATTTTTTTTTTACATAGGTGGACGACGGAGATGGTGGTGTATAGGACATACAGTCTGACAGCTGGACGATCTGGACGGATTGTTTCAACAGATAGGTACGTTATAGTGTTAATAGAATATAGTATGATTGATTTTTTTTTTTACATAGGTGGACGACGGAGATGGTGGTGTATAGGGACATACAGTCTGACAGCCTGGGACGATCTGGACGGATTGTTTTCAACAGATAGGTACGTTAATAGTGTTAATAGAATATAGTATGATTGATTTTTTTTTTTACATAGGTGGACGACGGAGATGGTGGTGTATAGGACATACAGTCTGACAGCCTGGACGATCTGGACGGATTGTTTTCAACAGATAGGTACGTTAATAGTGTTAATAGAATATAGTATGATTGATTTTTTTTTTACATAGGTGGACGACGGAGATGGTGGTGTATAGGACATACAGTCTGACAGCCTGGACGATCTGGACGGATTGTTTTCAACAGATAGGTACGTTAATAGTGTTAATAGAATATAGTATGATTGATTTTTTTTTTACATAGGTGGACGACGGAGATGGTGGTGTATAGGACAAACAGTCTGACAGCCTGGACGATCTGGACGGATTGTTTTCAACAGATAGGTACGTTAATAGTGTTAATAGAATATAGTATGATTGATTTTTTTTTTTACATAGGTGGACGACGGAGATGGTGGTGTATAGGACATACAGTCTGACAGCCTGGACGATCTGGACGGATTGTTTTCAACAGATAGGTACGTTAATAGTGTTAATAGAATATAGTATGATTGATTTTTTTTTTTACATAGGTGGACGACGGAGATGTGGTGTATAGGACATACAGTCTGACAGCCTGGACGATCTGGACGGATTGTTTTCAACAGATAGGTACGTTAATAGTGTTAATAGAATATAGTATGATTGATTTTTTTTTTTACATAGGTGGACGACGGAGATGGTGGTGTATAGGACATACAGTCTGACAGCCTGGACGATCTGGACGGATTGTTTTCAACAGATAGGTACGTTAATAGTGTTAATAGAATATAGTATGATTGATTTTTTTTTTACATAGGTGGACGACGGAGATGGTGGTGTATAGGACATACAGTCTGACAGCCTGGACGATCTGGACGGATTGTTTTCAACAGATAGGTACGTTAATAGTGTTAATAGAATATAGTATGATTGATTTTTTTTTTACATAGGTGGACGACGGAGATGGTGGTGTATAGGACATACAGTCTGACAGCCTGGACGATCTGGACGGATTGTTTTCAACAGATAGGTACGTTAATAGTGTTAATAGAATATAGTATGATTTGATTTTTTTTTTTACATAGGTGGACGACGGAGATGGTGGTGTATAGGGACATACAGTCTGACAGCCTGGACGATCTGGACGGATTGTTTTCAACAGATAGGTACGTTAATAGTGTTAATAGAATATAGTATGATTGATTTTTTTTTTACATAGGTGGACGACGGAGATGGTGGTGTATAGGACATACAGTCTGACAGCCTGGACGATCTGGACGGATTGTTTTCAACAGATAGGTACGTTAATAGTGTTAATAGAATATAGTATGATTGATTTTTTTTTTTACATAGGTGGACGACGGAGATGGTGGTGTATAGGACATACAGTCTGACAGCCTGGACGATCTGGACGGATTGTTTTCAACAGATAGGTACGTTAATAGTGTTAATAGATATAGTATGATTGATTTTTTTTTTACATAGGTGGACGACGGAGATGGTGGTGTATAGGACATACAGTCTGACAGCCTGGACGATCTGGACGGATTGTTTTCAACAGATAGGTACGTTAATAGTGTTAATAGAATATAGTATGATTGATTTTTTTTTTTTACATAGGTGGGACGACGGAGATGGTGGTGTATAGGACATACAGTCTGACAGCCTGGACGATCTGGACGGATTGTTTTCAACAGATAGGTACGTTAATAGTGTTAATAGAATATAGTATGATTGATTTTTTTTTTTACATAGGTGGACGACGGAGATGGTGGTGTATAGGACATACAGTCTGACAGCCTGGACGATCTGGACGGATTGTTTTCAACAGATAGGTACGTTAATAGTGTTAATAGAATATAGTATGATTGATTTTTTTTTTTACATAGGTGGACGACGGAGATGGTGGTGTATAGGACATACAGTCTGACAGCCTGGACGATCTGGACGGATTGTTTTCAACAGATAGGTACGTTAATAGTGTTAATAGAATATAGTATGATTGATTTTTTTTTTTACATAGGTGGACGACGGAGATGGTGGTGTATAGGACTACAGTCTGACAGCCTGGACGATCTGGACGGATTGTTTTCAACAGATAGGTACGTTAATAGTGTTAATAGAATATAGTATGATTGATTTTTTTTTTACATAGGTGGACGACGGAGATGGTGGTGTATAGGACATACAGTCTGACAGCCTGGACGATCTGGACGGATTGTTTTCAACAGATAGGTACGTTAATAGTGTTAATAGAATATAGTATGATTGATTTTTTTTTTACATAGGTGGACGACGGAGATGGTGGTGTATAGGACATACAGTCTGACAGCCTGGACGGATTGTTTTCAACAGATAGGTACGTTAATAGTGTTAATAGAATATAGTATGATTGATTTTTTTTTTTACATAGGTGGACGACGGAGATGGTGGTGTATAGGACATACAGTCTGACAGCCTGGACGATCTGGACGGATTGTTTTCAACAGATAGGTACGTTAATAGTGTTAATAGAATATAGTATGATTGATTTTTTTTTTACATAGGTGGACGACGGAGATGGTGGTGTATAGGACATACAGTCTGACAGCCTGGACGATCTGGACGGATTGTTTTCAACAGATAGGTACGTTAATAGTGTTAATAGAATATAGTATGATTGATTTTTTTTTTTACATAGGTGGACGACGGAGAAGGTGGTGTATAGGACATACAGTCCTGACAGCCTGGACGATCTGGACGGATTGTTTTCAACAGATAGGTACGTTAATAGTGTTAATAGAATATAGTATGATTGATTTTTTTTTTACATAGGTGGACGACGGAGATGGTGGTGTATAGGACATACAGTCTGACAGCCTGGACGATCTGGACGGATTGTTTTCAAACAGATAGGTACGTTAATAGTGTTAATAGAATATAGTATGATTGATTTTTTTTTTACATAGGTGGACGACGGAGATGGTG
The DNA here is from genome assembly GCA_951217065.1 of Baccha elongata. Lineage (NCBI taxonomy): Eukaryota > Metazoa > Arthropoda > Insecta > Diptera > Syrphidae > Baccha > Baccha elongata. The sequence continues at coordinate 47,861 of CATNUY010000074.1, forward strand.
GTGTATAGGACATACAGTCTGACAGCCTGGACGATCTGGACGGATTGTTTTCAACAGATAGGTACGTTAATAGTGTTAATAGAATATAGTATGATTGATTTTTTTTTTTACATAGGTGGACGACGGAGATGGTGGTGTATAGGACATACAGTCTGACAGCCTGGACGATCTGGACGGATTGTTTTCAACAGATAGGTACGTTTAATAGTGTTAATAGAATATAGTATGATTGATTTTTTTTTTTACATAGGTGGACGACGGAGATGGTGGTGTATAGGACATACAGTCTGACAGCCTGGACGATCTGGACGGATTGTTTTCAACAGATAGGTACGTTAATAGTGTTAATAGAATATAGTATGATTGATTTTTTTTTTTACATAGGTGGGACGACGGAGTATGGTGGTGTATAGGACATACAGTCTGACAGCCTGGACGATCTGGACGGATTGTTTTCAACGATAGGTACGTTAATAGTGATAATAGAATATAGTATGATTGATTTTTTTTTTACATAGGTGGACGACGGAGATGGTGGTGTATAGGACATACAGTCTGACAGCCTGGACGATCTGGACGGATTGTTTTCAACAGATAGGTACGTTAATAGTGTTAATAGAATATAGTATGATTGATTTTTTTTTTTACATAGGTGGACGACGGAGATGGTGGTGTATAGGACATACAGTCTGACAGCCTGGACGATCTGGACGGATTGTTTTCAAACAGATAGTACGTTAATAGTGTTAATAGAATATAGTATGATTGATTTTTTTTTTACATAGGTGGATTTACATAGGTGGACGACGGAGATGGTGGTGTATAGGACATACAGTCTGACAGCCTGGACGATCTGGACGGATTGTTTTCAACAGATAGGTACGTTAATAGTGTTAATAGAATATAGTATGATTGATTTTTTTTTTACATAGGTGGACGACGGAGATGGTGGTGTATAGGACATACAGTCTGACAGCCTGGACGATCTGGACGGATTGTTTTCAACAGATAGGTACGTTAATAGTGTTAATAGAATATAGTATGATTGATTTTTTTTTTTACATAGGTGGACGACGGAGATGGTGGTGTATAGGACATACAGTCTGACAGCCTGGACGATCTGGACGGATTGTTTTCAACAGATAGGTACGTTAATAGTGTTAATAGAATATAGTATGATTGATTTTTTTTTTACATAGGTGGACGACGGAGATGGTGGTGTATAGGACATACAGTCTGACAGCCTGGACGATCTGGACGGATTGTTTTCAACAGATAGGTACGTTAATAGTGTTAATAGAATATAGTATGATTGATTTTTTTTTTTACATAGGTGGACGACGGAGATGGTGGTGTATAGGACATACAGTCTGACAGCCTGGACGATCTGGACGGATTGTTTTCAACAGATAGGTACGTTAATAGTGTTAATAGAATATAGTATGATTGATTTTTTTTTTTACATAGGTGGACGACGGAGATGGTGGTGTATAGGACATACAGTCTGACAGCCTGGACGATCTGGACGGATTGTTTTCAACAGATAGGTACGTTAATAGTGTTAATAGAATATAGTATGATTGATTTTTTTTTTTACATAGGTGGACGACGGAGATGGTGGTGTATAGGACATACAGTCTGACAGCCTGGACGATCTGGACGGATTGTTTTCAACAGATAGGTACGTTAATAGTGTTAATAGAATATAGTATGATTGATTTTTTTTTTTACATAGGTGGACGACGGAGATGGTGGTGTATAGGACATACAGTCTGACAGCCTGGACGATCTGGACGGATTGTTTTCAACAGATAGGTACGTTAATAGTGTTAATAGAATATAGTATGATTGATTTTTTTTTTACATAGGTGGACGACGGAGATGGTGGTGTATAGGACATACAGTCTGACAGCCTGGACGATCTGGACGGATTGTTTTCAACAGATAGGTACGTTAATAGTGTTAATAGAATATAGTATGATTGATTTTTTTTTTTACATAGGTGGACGACGGAGATGGTGGTGTATAGGACATACAGTCTGACAGCCTGGACGATCTGGACGGATTGTTTTCAACAGATAGGTACGTTAATAGTGTTAATAGAATATAGTATGATTGATTTTTTTTTTTACATAGGTGGACGACGGAGATGGTGGTGTATAGGACATACAGTCTGACAGCCTGGACGATCTGGACGGATTGTTTTCAACAGATAGGTACGTTAATAGTGTTAATAGAATATAGTATGATTGATTTTTTTTTTTACATAGGTGGACGACGGAGATGGTGGTGTATAGGACATACAGTCTGACAGCCTGGACGATCTGGACGGATTGTTTTCAACAGATAGGTACGTTAATAGTGTTAATAGAATATAGTATGATTGATTTTTTTTTTTACATAGGTGGACGACGGAGATGGTGGTGTATAGGACATACAGTCTGACAGCCTGGACGATCTGGACGGATTGTTTTCAACAGATAGGTACGTTAATAGTGTTAATAGAATATAGTATGATTGATTTTTTTTTTTACATAGGTGGACGACGGAGATGGTGGTGTATAGGACATACAGTCTGACAGCCTGGACGATCTGGACGGATTGTTTTCAACAGATAGGTACGTTAATAGTGTTAATAGAATATAGTATGATTGATTTTTTTTTTTACATAGGTGGACGACGGAGATGGTGGTGTATAGGACATACAGTCTGACAGCCTGGACGATCTGGACGGATTGTTTTCAACAGATAGGTACGTTAATAGTGTTAATAGAATATAGTATGATTGATTTTTTTTTTTACATAGGTGGACGACGGAGATGGTGGTGTATAGGACATACAGTCTGACAGCCTGGACGATCTGGACGGATTGTTTTCAACAGATAGGTACGTTAATAGTGTTAATAGAATATAGTATGATTGATTTTTTTTTTTACATAGGTGGACGACGGAGATGGTGGTGTATAGGACATACAGTCTGACAGCCTGGACGATCTGGACGGATTGTTTTCAACAGATAGGTACGTTAATAGTGTTAATAGAATATAGTATGATTGATTTTTTTTTTTACATAGGTGGACGACGGAGATGGTGGTGTATAGGACATACAGTCTGACAGCCTGGACGATCTGGACGGATTGTTTTCAACAGATAGGTACGTTAATAGTGTTAATAGAATATAGTATGATTGATTTTTTTTTTACATAGGTGGACGACGGAGATGGTGGTGTATAGGACATACAGTCTGACAGCCTGGACGATCTGGACGGATTGTTTTCAACAGATAGGTACGTTAATAGTGTTAATAGAATATAGTATGATTGATTTTTTTTTTTACATAGGTGGACGACGGAGATGGTGGTGTATAGGACATACAGTCTGACAGCCTGGACGATCTGGACGGATTGTTTTCAACAGATAGGTACGTTAATAGTGTTAATAGAATATAGTATGATTGATTTTTTTTTTTACATAGGTGGACGACGGAGATGGTGGTGTATAGGACATACAGTCTGACAGCCTGGACGATCTGGACGGATTGTTTTCAACAGATAGGTACGTTAATAGTGTTAATAGAATATAGTATGATTGATTTTTTTTTTTACATAGGTGGACGACGGAGATGGTGGTGTATAGGACATACAGTCTGACAGCCTGGACGATCTGGACGGATTGTTTTCAACAGATAGGTACGTTAATAGTGTTAATAGAATATAGTATGATTGATTTTTTTTTTTACATAGGTGGACGACGGAGATGGTGGTGTATAGGACATACAGTCTGACAGCCTGGACGATCTGGACGGATTGTTTTCAACAGATAGGTACGTTAATAGTGTTAATAGAATATAGTATGATTGATTTTTTTTTTTACATAGGTGGACGACGGAGATGGTGGTGTATAGGACATACAGTCTGACAGCCTGGACGATCTGGACGGATTGTTTTCAACAGATAGGTACGTTAATAGTGTTAATAGAATATAGTATGATTGATTTTTTTTTTTACATAGGTGGACGACGGAGATGGTGGTGTATAGGACATACAGTCTGACAGCCTGGACGATCTGGACGGATTGTTTTCAACAGATAGGTACGTTAATAGTGTTAATAGAATATAGTATGATTGATTTTTTTTTTTACATAGGTGGACGACGGAGATGGTGGTGTATAGGACATACAGTCTGACAGCCTGGACGATCTGGACGGATTGTTTTCAACAGATAGGTACGTTAATAGTGTTAATAGAATATAGTATGATTGATTTTTTTTTTTACATAGGTGGACGACGGAGATGGTGGTGTATAGGACATACAGTCTGACAGCCTGGACGATCTGGACGGATTGTTTTCAACAGATAGGTACGTTAATAGTGTTAATAGAATATAGTATGATTGATTTTTTTTTTTACATAGGTGGACGACGGAGATGGTGGTGTATAGGACATACAGTCTGACAGCCTGGACGATCTGGACGGATTGTTTTCAACAGATAGGTACGTTAATAGTGTTAATAGAATATAGTATGATTGATTTTTTTTTTTACATAGGTGGACGACGGAGATGGTGGTGTATAGGACATACAGTCTGACAGCCTGGACGATCTGGACGGATTGTTTTCAACAGATAGGTACGTTAATAGTGTTAATAGAATATAGTATGATTGATTTTTTTTTTTACATAGGTGGACGACGGAGATGGTGGTGTATAGGACATACAGTCTGACAGCCTGGACGATCTGGACGGATTGTTTTCAACAGATAGGTACGTTAATAGTGTTAATAGAATATAGTATGATTGATTTTTTTTTTACATAGGTGGACGACGGAGATGGTGGTGTATAGGACATACAGTCTGACAGCCTGGACGATCTGGACGGATTGTTTTCAACAGATAGGTACGTTAATAGTGTTAATAGAATATAGTATGATTGATTTTTTTTTTTACATAGGTGGACGACGGAGATGGTGGTGTATAGGACATACAGTCTGACAGCCTGGACGATCTGGACGGATTGTTTTCAACAGATAGGTACGTTAATAGTGTTAATAGAATATAGTATGATTGATTTTTTTTTTTACATAGGTGGACGACGGAGATGGTGGTGTATAGGACATACAGTCTGACAGCCTGGACGATCTGGACGGATTGTTTTCAACAGATAGGTACGTTAATAGTGTTAATAGAATATAGTATGATTGATTTTTTTTTTACATAGGTGGACGACGGAGATGGTGGTGTATAGGACATACAGTCTGACAGCCTGGACGATCTGGACGGATTGTTTTCAACAGATAGGTACGTTAATAGTGTTAATAGAATATAGTATGATTGATTTTTTTTTTACATAGGTGGACGACGGAGATGGTGGTGTATAGGACATACAGTCTGACAGCCTGGACGATCTGGACGGATTGTTTTCAACAGATAGGTACGTTAATAGTGTTAATAGAATATAGTATGATTGATTTTTTTTTTTACATAGGTGGACGACGGAGATGGTGGTGTATAGGACATACAGTCTGACAGCCTGGACGATCTGGACGGATTGTTTTCAACAGATAGGTACGTTAATAGTGTTAATAGAATATAGTATGATTGATTTTTTTTTTTACATAGGTGGACGACGGAGATGGTGGTGTATAGGACATACAGTCTGACAGCCTGGACGATCTGGACGGATTGTTTTCAACAGATAGGTACGTTAATAGTGTTAATAGAATATAGTATGATTGATTTTTTTTTTACATAGGTGGACGACGGAGATGGTGGTGTATAGGACATACAGTCTGACAGCCTGGACGATCTGGACGGATTGTTTTCAACAGATAGGTACGTTAATAGTGTTAATAGAATATAGTATGATTGATTTTTTTTTTTACATAGGTGGACGACGGAGATGGTGGTGTATAGGACATACAGTCTGACAGCCTGGACGATCTGGACGGATTGTTTTCAACAGATAGGTACGTTAATAGTGTTAATAGAATATAGTATGATTGATTTTTTTTTTTACATAGGTGGACGACGGAGATGGTGGTGTATAGGACATACAGTCTGACAGCCTGGACGATCTGGACGGATTGTTTTCAACAGATAGGTACGTTAATAGTGTTAATAGAATATAGTATGATTGATTTTTTTTTTTACATAGGTGGACGACGGAGATGGTGGTGTATAGGACATACAGTCTGACAGCCTGGACGATCTGGACGGATTGTTTTCAACAGATAGGTACGTTAATAGTGTTAATAGAATATAGTATGATTGATTTTTTTTTTTACATAGGTGGACGACGGAGATGGTGGTGTATAGGACATACAGTCTGACAGCCTGGACGATCTGGACGGATTGTTTTCAACAGATAGGTACGTTAATAGTGTTAATAGAATATAGTATGATTGATTTTTTTTTTTACATAGGTGGACGACGGAGATGGTGGTGTATAGGACATACAGTCTGACAGCCTGGACGATCTGGACGGATTGTTTTCAACAGATAGGTACGTTAATAGTGTTAATAGAATATAGTATGATTGATTTTTTTTTTTACATAGGTGGACGACGGAGATGGTGGTGTATAGGACATACAGTCTGACAGCCTGGACGATCTGGACGGATTGTTTTCAACAGATAGGTACGTTAATAGTGTTAATAGAATATAGTATGATTGATTTTTTTTTTTACATAGGTGGACGACGGAGATGGTGGTGTATAGGACATACAGTCTGACAGCCTGGACGATCTGGACGGATTGTTTTCAACAGATAGGTACGTTAATAGTGTTAATAGAATATAGTATGATTGATTTTTTTTTTACATAGGTGGACGACGGAGATGGTGGTGTATAGGACATACAGTCTGACAGCCTGGACGATCTGGACGGATTGTTTTCAACAGATAGGTACGTTAATAGTGTTAATAGAATATAGTATGATTGATTTTTTTTTTTACATAGGTGGACGACGGAGATGGTGGTGTATAGGACATACAGTCTGACAGCCTGGACGATCTGGACGGATTGTTTTCAACAGATAGGTACGTTAATAGTGTTAATAGAATATAGTATGATTGATTTTTTTTTTTACATAGGTGGACGACGGAGATGGTGGTGTATAGGACATACAGTCTGACAGCCTGGACGATCTGGACGGATTGTTTTCAACAGATAGGTACGTTAATAGTGTTAATAGAATATAGTATGATTGATTTTTTTTTTTACATAGGTGGACGACGGAGATGGTGGTGTATAGGACATACAGTCTGACAGCCTGGACGATCTGGACGGATTGTTTTCAACAGATAGGTACGTTAATAGTGTTAATAGAATATAGTATGATTGATTTTTTTTTTTACATAGGTGGACGACGGAGATGGTGGTGTATAGGACATACAGTCTGACAGCCTGGACGATCTGGACGGATTGTTTTCAACAGATAGGTACGTTAATAGTGTTAATAGAATATAGTATGATTGATTTTTTTTTTTACATAGGTGGACGACGGAGATGGTGGTGTATAGGACATACAGTCTGACAGCCTGGACGATCTGGACGGATTGTTTTCAACAGATAGGTACGTTAATAGTGTTAATAGAATATAGTATGATTGATTTTTTTTTTTACATAGGTGGACGACGGAGATGGTGGTGTATAGGACATACAGTCTGACAGCCTGGACGATCTGGACGGATTGTTTTCAACAGATAGGTACGTTAATAGTGTTAATAGAATATAGTATGATTGATTTTTTTTTTTACATAGGTGGACGACGGAGATGGTGGTGTATAGGACATACAGTCTGACAGCCTGGACGATCTGGACGGATTGTTTTCAACAGATAGGTACGTTAATAGTGTTAATAGAATATAGTATGATTGATTTTTTTTTTTACATAGGTGGACGACGGAGATGGTGGTGTATAGGACATACAGTCTGACAGCCTGGACGATCTGGACGGATTGTTTTCAACAGATAGGTACGTTAATAGTGTTAATAGAATATAGTATGATTGATTTTTTTTTTACATAGGTGGACGACGGAGATGGTGGTGTATAGGACATACAGTCTGACAGCCTGGACGATCTGGACGGATTGTTTTCAACAGATAGGTACGTTAATAGTGTTAATAGAATATAGTATGATTGATTTTTTTTTTTACATAGGTGGACGACGGAGATGGTGGTGTATAGGACATACAGTCTGACAGCCTGGACGATCTGGACGGATTGTTTTCAACAGATAGGTACGTTAATAGTGTTAATAGAATATAGTATGATTGATTTTTTTTTTACATAGGTGGACGACGGAGATGGTGGTGTATAGGACATACAGTCTGACAGCCTGGACGATCTGGACGGATTGTTTTCAACAGATAGGTACGTTAATAGTGTTAATAGAATATAGTAGTATTGATTTTTTTTTTTACATAGGTGGACGACGGAGATGGTGGTGTATAGGACATACAGTCTGACAGCCTGGACGATCTGGACGGATTGTTTTCAACAGATAGGTACGTTAATAGTGTTAATAGAATATAGTATGATTGATTTTTTTTTTTACATAGGTGGACGACGGAGATGGTGGTGTATAGGACATACAGTCTGACAGCCTGGACGATCTGGACGGATTGTTTTCAACAGATAGGTACGTTAATAGTGTTAATAGAATATAGTATGATTGATTTTTTTTTTTACATAGGTGGACGACGGAGATGGTGGTGTATAGGACATACAGTCTGACAGCCTGGACGATCTGGACGGATTGTTTTCAACAGATAGGTACGTTAATAGTGTTAATAGAATATAGTATGATTGATTTTTTTTTTTACATAGGTGGACGACGGAGATGGTGGTGTATAGGACATACAGTCTGACAGCCTGGACGATCTGGACGGATTGTTTTCAACAGATAGGTACGTTAATAGTGTTAATAGAATATAGTATGATTGATTTTTTTTTTTACATAGGTGGACGACGGAGATGGTGGTGTATAGGACATACAGTCTGACAGCCTGGACGATCTGGACGGATTGTTTTCAACAGATAGGTACGTTAATAGTGTTAATAGAATATAGTATGATTGATTTTTTTTTTACATAGGTGGACGACGGAGATGGTGGTGTATAGGACATACAGTCTGACAGCCTGGACGATCTGGACGGATTGTTTTCAACAGATAGGTACGTTAATAGTGTTAATAGAATATAGTATGATTGATTTTTTTTTTTACATAGGTGGACGACGGAGATGGTGGTGTATAGGACATACAGTCTGACAGCCTGGACGATCTGGACGGATTGTTTTCAACAGATAGGTACGTTAATAGTGTTAATAGAATATAGTATGATTGATTTTTTTTTTACATAGGTGGACGACGGAGATGGTGGTGTATAGGACATACAGTCTGACAGCCTGGACGATCTGGACGGATTGTTTTCAACAGATAGGTACGTTAATAGTGTTAATAGAATATAGTATGATTGATTTTTTTTTTTACATAGGTGGACGACGGAGATGGTGGTGTATAGGACATACAGTCTGACAGCCTGGACGATCTGGACGGATTGTTTTCAACAGATAGGTACGTTAATAGTGTTAATAGAATATAGTATGATTGATTTTTTTTTTTACATAGGTGGACGACGGAGATGGTGGTGTATAGGACATACAGTCTGACAGCCTGGACGATCTGGACGGATTGTTTTCAACAGATAGGTACGTTAATAGTGTTAATAGAATATAGTATGATTGATTTTTTTTTTTACATAGGTGGACGACGGAGATGGTGGTGTATAGGACATACAGTCTGACAGCCTGGACGATCTGGACGGATTGTTTTCAACAGATAGGTACGTTAATAGTGTTAATAGAATATAGTATGATTGATTTTTTTTTTTACATAGGTGGACGACGGAGATGGTGGTGTATAGGACATACAGTCTGACAGCCTGGACGATCTGGACGGATTGTTTTCAACAGATAGGTACGTTAATAGTGTTAATAGAATATAGTATGATTGATTTTTTTTTTTACATAGGTGGACGACGGAGATGGTGGTGTATAGGACATACAGTCTGACAGCCTGGACGATCTGGACGGATTGTTTTCAACAGATAGGTACGTTAATAGTGTTAATAGAATATAGTATGATTGATTTTTTTTTTTACATAGGTGGACGACGGAGATGGTGGTGTATAGGACATACAGTCTGACAGCCTGGACGATCTGGACGGATTGTTTTCAACAGATAGGTACGTTAATAGTGTTAATAGAATATAGTATGATTGATTTTTTTTTTTACATAGGTGGACGACGGAGATGGTGGTGTATAGGACATACAGTCTGACAGCCTGGACGATCTGGACGGATTGTTTTCAACAGATAGGTACGTTAATAGTGTTAATAGAATATAGTATGATTGATTTTTTTTTTTACATAGGTGGACCGACGGAGATGGTGGTGTATAGGACATACAGTCTGACAGCCTGGACGATCTGGACGGATTGTTTTCAACAGATAGGTACGTTAATAGTGTTAATAGAATATAGTATGATTGATTTTTTTTTTTACATAGGTGGACGACGGAGATGGTGGTGTATAGGACATACAGTCTGACAGCCTGGACGATCTGGACGGATTGTTTTCAACAGATAGGTACGTTAATAGTGTTAATAGAATATAGTATGATTGATTTTTTTTTTTACATAGGTGGACGACGGAGATGGTGGTGTATAGGACATACAGTCTGACAGCCTGGACGATCTGGACGGATTGTTTTCAACAGATAGGTACGTTAATAGTGTTAATAGAATATAGTATGATTGATTTTTTTTTTTACATAGGTGGACGACGGAGATGGTGGTGTATAGGACATACAGTCTGACAGCCTGGACGATCTGGACGGATTGTTTTCAACAGATAGGTACGTTAATAGTGTTAATAGAATATAGTATGATTGATTTTTTTTTTTACATAGGTGGACGACGGAGATGGTGGTGTATAGGACATACAGTCTGACAGCCTGGACGATCTGGACGGATTGTTTTCAACAGATAGGTACGTTAATAGTGTTAATAGAATATAGTATGATTGATTTTTTTTTTTACATAGGTGGACGACGGAGATGGTGGTGTATAGGACATACAGTCTGACAGCCTGGACGATCTGGACGGATTGTTTTCAACAGATAGGTACGTTAATAGTGTTAATAGAATATAGTATGATTGATTTTTTTTTTTACATAGGTGGACGACGGAGATGGTGGTGTATAGGACATACAGTCTGACAGCCTGGACGATCTGGACGGATTGTTTTCAACAGATAGGTACGTTAATAGTGTTAATAGAATATAGTATGATTGATTTTTTTTTTTACATAGGTGGACGACGGAGATGGTGGTGTATAGGACATACAGTCTGACAGCCTGGACGATCTGGACGGATTGTTTTCAACAGATAGGTACGTTAATAGTGTTAATAGAATATAGTATGATTGATTTTTTTTTTTACATAGGTGGACGACGGAGATGGTGGTGTATAGGACATACAGTCTGACAGCCTGGACGATCTGGACGGATTGTTTTCAACAGATAGGTACGTTAATAGTGTTAATAGAATATAGTATGATTGATTTTTTTTTTACATAGGTGGACGACGGAGATGGTGGTGTATAGGACATACAGTCTGACAGCCTGGACGATCTGGACGGATTGTTTTCAACAGATAGGTACGTTAATAGTGTTAATAGAATATAGTATGATTGATTTTTTTTTTTACATAGGTGGACGACGGAGATGGTGGTGTATAGGACATACAGTCTGACAGCCTGGACGATCTGGACGGATTGTTTTCAACAGATAGGTACGTTAATAGTGTTAATAGAATATAGTATGATTGATTTTTTTTTTTACATAGGTGGACGACGGAGATGGTGGTGTATAGGACATACAGTCTGACAGCCTGGACGATCTGGACGGATTGTTTTCAACAGATAGGTACGTTAATAGTGTTAATAGAATATAGTATGATTGATTTTTTTTTTTACATAGGTGGACGACGGAGATGGTGGTGTATAGGACATACAGTCTGACAGCCTGGACGATCTGGACGGATTGTTTTCAACAGATAGGTACGTTAATAGTTTAATAGAATATAGTATGATTGATTTTTTTTTTTACATAGGTGGACGACGGAGATGGTGGTGTATAGGACATACAGTCTGACAGCCTGGACGATCTGGACGGATTGTTTTCAACAGATAGGTACGTTAATAGTGTTAATAGAATATAGTATGATTGATTTTTTTTTTTACATAGGTGGACGACGGAGATGGTGGTGTATAGGACATACAGTCTGACAGCCTGGACGATCTGGACGGATTGTTTTCAACAGATAGGTACGTTAATAGTGTTAATAGAATATAGTATGATTGATTTTTTTTTTACATAGGTGGACGACGGAGATGGTGGTGTATAGGACATACAGTCTGACAGCCTGGACGATCTGGACGGATTGTTTTCAACAGATAGGTACGTTAATAGTGTTAATAGAATATAGTATGATTGATTTTTTTTTTTACATAGGTGGACGACGGAGATGGTGGTGTATAGGACATACAGTCTGACAGCCTGGACGATCTGGACGGATTGTTTTCAACAGATAGGTACGTTAATAGTGTTAATAGAATATAGTATGATTGATTTTTTTTTTTACATAGGTGGACGACGGAGATGGTGGTGTATAGGACATACAGTCTGACAGCCTGGACGATCTGGACGGATTGTTTTCAACAGATAGGTACGTTAATAGTGTTAATAGAATATAGTATGATTGATTTTTTTTTTTACATAGGTGGACGACGGAGATGGTGGTGTATAGGACATACAGTCTGACAGCCTGGACGATCTGGACGGATTGTTTTCAACAGATAGGTACGTTAATAGTGTTAATAGAATATAGTATGATTGATTTTTTTTTTTACATAGGTGGACGACGGAGATGGTGGTGTATAGGACATACAGTCTGACAGCCTGGACGATCTGGACGGATTGTTTTCAACAGATAGGTACGTTAATAGTGTTAATAGAATATAGTATGATTGATTTTTTTTTTTACATAGGTGGACGACGGAGATGGTGGTGTATAGGACATACAGTCTGACAGCCTGGACGATCTGGACGGATTGTTTTCAACAGATAGGTACGTTAATAGTGTTAATAGAATATAGTATGATTGATTTTTTTTTTTACATAGGTGGACGACGGAGATGGTGGTGTATAGGACATACAGTCTGACAGCCTGGACGATCTGGACGGATTGTTTTCAACAGATAGGTACGTTAATAGTGTTAATAGAATATAGTATGATTGATTTTTTTTTTTACATAGGTGGACGACGGAGATGGTGGTGTATAGGACATACAGTCTGACAGCCTGGACGATCTGGACGGATTGTTTTCAACAGATAGGTACGTTAATAGTGTTAATAGAATATAGTATGATTGATTTTTTTTTTTACATAGGTGGACGACGGAGATGGTGGTGTATAGGACATACAGTCTGACAGCCTGGACGATCTGGACGGATTGTTTTCAACAGATAGGTACGTTAATAGTGTTAATAGAATATAGTATGATTGATTTTTTTTTTTACATAGGTGGACGACGGAGATGGTGGTGTATAGGACATACAGTCTGACAGCCTGGACGATCTGGACGGATTGTTTTCAACAGATAGGTACGTTAATAGTGTTAATAGAATATAGTATGATTGATTTTTTTTTTTACATAGGTGGACGACGGAGATGGTGGTGTATAGGACATACAGTCTGACAGCCTGGACGATCTGGACGGATTGTTTTCAACAGATAGGTACGTTAATAGTGTTAATAGAATATAGTATGATTGATTTTTTTTTTTACATAGGTGGACGACGGAGATGGTGGTGTATAGGACATACAGTCTGACAGCCTGGACGATCTGGACGGATTGTTTTCAACAGATAGGTACGTTAATAGTGTTAATAGAATATAGTATGATTGATTTTTTTTTTTACATAGGTGGACGACGGAGATGGTGGTGTATAGGACATACAGTCTGACAGCCTGGACGATCTGGACGGATTGTTTTCAACAGATAGGTACGTTAATAGTGTTAATAGAATATAGTATGATTGATTTTTTTTTTTACATAGGTGGACGACGGAGATGGTGGTGTATAGGACATACAGTCTGACAGCCTGGACGATCTGGACGGATTGTTTTCAACAGATAGGTACGTTAATAGTGTTAATAGAATATAGTATGATTGATTTTTTTTTTTACATAGGTGGACGACGGAGATGGTGGTGTATAGGACATACAGTCTGACAGCCTGGACGATCTGGACGGATTGTTTTCAACAGATAGGTACGTTAATAGTGTTAATAGAATATAGTATGATTGATTTTTTTTTTACATAGGTGGACGACGGAGATGGTGGTGTATAGGACATACAGTCTGACAGCCTGGACGATCTGGACGGATTGTTTTCAACAGATAGGTACGTTAATAGTGTTAATAGAATATAGTATGATTGATTTTTTTTTTTACATAGGTGGACGACGGAGATGGTGGTGTATAGGACATACAGTCTGACAGCCTGGACGATCTGGACGGATTGTTTTCAACAGATAGGTACGTTAATAGTGTTAATAGAATATAGTATGATTGATTTTTTTTTTTACATAGGTGGACGACGGAGATGGTGGTGTATAGGACATACAGTCTGACAGCCTGGACGATCTGGACGGATTGTTTTCAACAGATAGGTACGTTAATAGTGTTAATAGAATATAGTATGATTGATTTTTTTTTTTACATAGGTGGACGACGGAGATGGTGGTGTATAGGACATACAGTCTGACAGCCTGGACGATCTGGACGGATTGTTTTCAACAGATAGGTACGTTAATAGTGTTAATAGAATATAGTATGATTGATTTTTTTTTTTACATAGGTGGACGACGGAGATGGTGGTGTATAGGACATACAGTCTGACAGCCTGGACGATCTGGACGGATTGTTTTCAACAGATAGGTACGTTAATAGTGTTAATAGAATATAGTATGATTGATTTTTTTTTTTACATAGGTGGACGACGGAGATGGTGGTGTATAGGACATACAGTCTGACAGCCTGGACGATCTGGACGGATTGTTTTCAACAGATAGGTACGTTAATAGTGTTAATAGAATATAGTATGATTGATTTTTTTTTTTACATAGGTGGACGACGGAGATGGTGGTGTATAGGACATACAGTCTGACAGCCTGGACGATCTGGACGGATTGTTTTCAACAGATAGGTACGTTAATAGTGTTAATAGAATATAGTATGATTGATTTTTTTTTTTACATAGGTGGACGACGGAGATGGTGGTGTATAGGACATACAGTCTGACAGCCTGGACGATCTGGACGGATTGTTTTCAACAGATAGGTACGTTAATAGTGTTAATAGAATATAGTATGATTGATTTTTTTTTTTACATAGGTGGACGACGGAGATGGTGGTGTATAGGACATACAGTCTGACAGCCTGGACGATCTGGACGGATTGTTTTCAACAGATAGGTACGTTAATAGTGTTAATAGAATATAGTATGATTGATTTTTTTTTTTACATAGGTGGACGACGGAGATGGTGGTGTATAGGACATACAGTCTGACAGCCTGGACGATCTGGACGGATTGTTTTCAACAGATAGGTACGTTAATAGTGTTAATAGAATATAGTATGATTGATTTTTTTTTTTACATAGGTGGACGACGGAGATGGTGGTGTATAGGACATACAGTCTGACAGCCTGGACGATCTGGACGGATTGTTTTCAACAGATAGGTACGTTAATAGTGTTAATAGAATATAGTATGATTGATTTTTTTTTTACATAGGTGGACGACGGAGATGGTGGTGTATAGGACATACAGTCTGACAGCCTGGACGATCTGGACGGATTGTTTTCAACAGATAGGTACGTTAATAGTGTTAATAGAATATAGTATGATTGATTTTTTTTTTTACATAGGTGGACGACGGAGATGGTGGTGTATAGGACATACAGTCTGACAGCCTGGACGATCTGGACGGATTGTTTTCAACAGATAGGTACGTTAATAGTGTTAATAGAATATAGTATGATTGATTTTTTTTTTACATAGGTGGACGACGGAGATGGTGGTGTATAGGACATACAGTCTGACAGCCTGGACGATCTGGACGGATTGTTTTCAACAGATAGGTACGTTAATAGTGTTAATAGAATATAGTATGATTGATTTTTTTTTTACATAGGTGGACGACGGAGATGGTGGTGTATAGGACATACAGTCTGACAGCCTGGACGATCTGGACGGATTGTTTTCAACAGATAGGTACGTTAATAGTGTTAATAGAATATTGTATGATTGATTTTTTTTTTTACATAGGTGGACGACGGAGATGGTGGTGTATAGGACATACAGTCTGACAGCCTGGACGATCTGGACGGATTGTTTTCAACAGATAGGTACGTTAATAGTGTTAATAGAATATAGTATGATTGATTTTTTTTTTTACATAGGTGGACGACGGAGATGGTGGTGTATAGGACATACAGTCTGACAGCCTGGACGATCTGGACGGATTGTTTTCAACAGATAGGTACGTTAATAGTGTTAATAGAATATAGTATGATTGATTTTTTTTTTTACATAGGTGGACGACGGAGATGGTGGTGTATAGGACATACAGTCTGACAGCCTGGACGATCTGGACGGATTGTTTTCAACAGATAGGTACGTTAATAGTGTTAATAGAATATAGTATGATTGATTTTTTTTTTTACATAGGTGGACGACGGAGATGGTGGTGTATAGGACATACAGTCTGACAGCCTGGACGATCTGGACGGATTGTTTTCAACAGATAGGTACGTTAATAGTGTTAATAGAATATAGTATGATTGATTTTTTTTTTTACATAGGTGGACGACGGAGATGGTGGTGTATAGGACATACAGTCTGACAGCCTGGACGATCTGGACGGATTGTTTTCAACAGATAGGTACGTTAATAGTGTTAATAGAATATAGTATGATTGATTTTTTTTTTTACATAGGTGGACGACGGAGATGGTGGTGTATAGGACATACAGTCTGACAGCCTGGACGATCTGGACGGATTGTTTTCAACAGATAGGTACGTTAATAGTGTTAATAGAATATAGTATGATTGATTTTTTTTTTTACATAGGTGGACGACGGAGATGGTGGTGTATAGGACATACAGTCTGACAGCCTGGACGATCTGGACGGATTGTTTTCAACAGATAGGTACGTTAATAGTGTTAATAGAATATAGTATGATTGATTTTTTTTTTTACATAGGTGGACGACGGAGATGGTGGTGTATAGGACATACAGTCTGACAGCCTGGACGATCTGGACGGATTGTTTTCAACAGATAGGTACGTTAATAGTGTTAATAGAATATAGTATGATTGATTTTTTTTTTTACATAGGTGGACGACGGAGATGGTGGTGTATAGGACATACAGTCTGACAGCCTGGACGATCTGGACGGATTGTTTTCAACAGATAGGTACGTTAATAGTGTTAATAGAATATAGTATGATTGATTTTTTTTTTTACATAGGTGGACGACGGAGATGGTGGTGTATAGGACATACAGTCTGACAGCCTGGACGATCTGGACGGATTGTTTTCAACAGATAGGTACGTTAATAGTGTTAATAGAATATAGTATGATTGATTTTTTTTTTTACATAGGTGGACGACGGAGATGGTGGTGTATAGGACATACAGTCTGACAGCCTGGACGATCTGGACGGATTGTTTTCAACAGATAGGTACGTTAATAGTGTTAATAGAATATAGTATGATTGATTTTTTTTTTTACATAGGTGGACGACGGAGATGGTGGTGTATAGGACATACAGTCTGACAGCCTGGACGATCTGGACGGATTGTTTTCAACAGATAGGTACGTTAATAGTGTTAATAGAATATAGTATGATTGATTTTTTTTTTTTACATAGGTGGACGACGGAGATGGTGGTGTATAGGACATACAGTCTGACAGCCTGGACGATCTGGACGGATTGTTTTCAACAGATAGGTACGTTAATAGTGTTAATAGAATATAGTATGATTGATTTTTTTTTTTACATAGGTGGACGACGGAGATGGTGGTGTATAGGACATACAGTCTGACAGCCTGGACGATCTGGACGGATTGTTTTCAACAGATAGGTACGTTAATAGTGTTAATAGAATATAGTATGATTGATTTTTTTTTTTACATAGGTGGACGACGGAGATGGTGGTGTATAGGACATACAGTCTGACAGCCTGGACGATCTGGACGGATTGTTTTCAACAGATAGGTACGTTAATAGTGTTAATAGAATATAGTATGATTGATTTTTTTTTTTACATAGGTGGACGACGGAGATGGTGGTGTATAGGACATACAGTCTGACAGCCTGGACGATCTGGACGGATTGTTTTCAACAGATAGGTACGTTAATAGTGTTAATAGAATATAGTATGATTGATTTTTTTTTTTACATAGGTGGACGACGGAGATGGTGGTGTATAGGACATACAGTCTGACAGCCTGGACGATCTGGACGGATTGTTTTCAACAGATAGGTACGTTAATAGTGTTAATAGAATATAGTATGATTGATTTTTTTTTTTACATAGGTGGACGACGGAGATGGTGGTGTATAGGACATACAGTCTGACAGCCTGGACGATCTGGACGGATTGTTTTCAACAGATAGGTACGTTAATAGTGTTAATAGAATATAGTATGATTGATTTTTTTTTTTACATAGGTGGACGACGGAGATGGTGGTGTATAGGACATACAGTCTGACAGCCTGGACGATCTGGACGGATTGTTTTCAACAGATAGGTACGTTAATAGTGTTAATAGAATATAGTATGATTGATTTTTTTTTTTACATAGGTGGACGACGGAGATGGTGGTGTATAGGACATACAGTCTGACAGCCTGGACGATCTGGACGGATTGTTTTCAACAGATAGGTACGTTAATAGTGTTAATAGAATATAGTATGATTGATTTTTTTTTTTACATAGG